>JAYMSP010000307.1:0-58965 GCA_036897095.1 Plantago elongata | reverse complement strand
ACCCCCCCCCCCCCCTCCCTTCATCCTTCGTTGGGAATAATGTATTTTAATTTAATTTAATCATCGATCGGGCTCGAATATATATCACAATTGTTTTTTATCATTTATACACATCACAAAGTCTCATAAGAGACGTCTCTATCTAGAGACAATCCATTTTACCAATAAAATCACCAGTTAATTAAAATGTCCATGTTGTTAATGAATTTTGTTGTAATATTAAAAAATTTTAATGTTGAGAATATGGGTATTTTGATTAATAACATCAATGATTTTCTTAAAAATATAGGTCTGTTTCTAGATAAATTATCATCGTCTCTCAAGAGACTTTCTCTATACACATATGGTGTGAAATTTAATATCTTATTGTATTTTTTTCTAACTAAGTTTGATGGTGCATGAATGTAGAAAATAAGCTTTGCTAAACCCTTTGTATTTGGCATGAGATGGAAAAATTCATAAGAAAACAAAATGCTTTCAAAGAAGTTGTTTGATGTGTCAGTCGTAGAATTACAGTTCGGTGACTAAAAACACTTTAATTCCCAAATCGAAATAATCTTATTATTGTTGTTGGTTTAGATTTGAATAGAGTCCATGAGTTGGAAGTATCCCTTCATTAAAATACTTTTTACTATAGCATTGTTTTGTTTCTAGATATAGATTCAAATATGTAATTATCACAATCTTAGAGTTTCTTTATACTTTATATTGATTTCTCAAATAGAATTATCATATTTTTAGAATATTTCTCCACATAATATGGTTACAATTCTAATAGAGCCTTCAAGTCTGACGGATCTCATTCATAGCATATGTGAACAGCTCCAATTAAGTTACCAAGTCATAATTATCTTATTTTCTAAGAGCACGCTTTATTCTTTCCTTAATGTTCTCAAGTTAAAATTATAATTTATTTGAGTTGTTATACATGTCAAATGGAGTTCTTGGTTAAGAATTATTCCATTCTTAAATTTGAGTTTAACATATAAATTAAATTTTCAATTTAAAATACTCTCATCGTTAATAGTTTACTCTTCGTATTGATTTATTATATAAAATCATGTCGTTCTTTCAATATTTATTCGCTTTTTATCTTGATGTTGAGTTCCTAAGTTGGAACTATTCAATTTTCAAGGATGAGTTTACCTCAAACTAAGGTTTCAAGTTTGAATAATATCGTTCATATAATTGGTTTGACATTCAAATAGTTTTCAAGTAGATTTATCTCATTATTATAATTGAATTACCATTCAAATTGAGATTTAAATTATCTCATTTTTATTAACCTTCTAATTTTCTTAAGCTTGAATCATTAGTTTATTATATTTTATCCCCATGTAGTGTGGTATTCCTCGATATAATTGTCTCATTATTATAATTGGTTTCACATTAGAATTGATTTTTAATTTTGAATCATTTCTTAAAATTGAGTTCCCATGTTGTATTTACGGTTGAGTTACTTTTCAAATTGAATTTCCAAGGTTGAATTATACCATGAGTAAAATTAGTTTACGATTCGACTTAAGTAACTAAATTGAAATTATCCGCATAATTAGAATATTTAATCATATAAACTATTTACAAAATTTACCTTTGATATATTAGGTACATTATATAGTTAAACAATAATGGATTGTTCAAATGAAATAATATATTTTGATTTTTTTTCTTAAAATTTATTAATAATTTATTAATAGTATTAATTTTTGTTAACATTAGTCATGAATTACTTTTTTATTTATATTAGTCAATTTATCATTAATCTTGATTCTGTTTTTAATTTATTACTACCTCCGTCCCGGTAATAATGATAAAATTTTATTTTGCACGATTTTTAAGAAAAATTATGTTTATGTGGTTAAGAATGAGTTTGAGATGTTAATTGAGTAGAAAAATATATGTGGGTCCAATAATGTGTGGTTAAAAATTAGTTGTATTTTGGAGGTTATTTCCATACATGAAAAATTGTTTCACTTTGGTGGGATGTCGAAAACGGAAAATGTTTCATTATTACGGGACGGAGGGAGTAATATTTTATTAAGAGCATGTTTATTTCACGTGCCAACGTGACGGAAAATCGACTAATTCACTCAAATTCTTACTAATTCTGATAAAGTAAATGATTCTGTGAAGTTTGACTAATGGAGTACTAAAATTGGACGAATACACAACTTAAGTCTTAAGGTACCACAATTAAACGGTCACAATTTAAGGTACCAAAACGATAATTGCCAAATTGAATGAAATGGAAAAAAGAAAAAAAGGAGAAAAACAATCAAGCGTAGGAAAATCAAGCTTCACGGTGCATCAGAGCTTTGTAATTTTGACAGAGTTGTGTACAACTCCAATCAGAGTTGTTTAACATCTCCAACCTGGAGCTGTTTACATATCCTGACACTTCCTAATTATTATAGTTTTTAATTTCTAGCAAATTTTCCTTATATATTAAATATTTTTATTCATTGGTTTGTTGAATATTATAATTTATAAAATATAATTTTAATTTTGGAGTATATAATTTGTTATAGGTAAGGTGAAATTTACAAACTGCATTAAAACTTGTGACGGGATGTGATTGACCAAATAAAATTTTATTTGACCATTTGAATATGTATATAATTGTTAAGATATATTTGAATCTATATGTAATTGTTCATCTAGAAGTGATTAATAAGAGAAGAAGGCATTTAGTAAGAGTGGTATATGGTAATTTTCCTCAGTGTGATTATAATTTCGGTGGGATTCTCCATAACTTCCATTGATTTTTGTATTTCTTATTAGATTGATATAACTTTTAAAAGTAAATTTACATCAAAATAGTGAACAGAGTGTTCGTAAGAGACTATTTATGTACATTTAGTTGTATTTTTGGATTACTACATCATCCACACCACAAATCTTCATCCCAAAAATCTTCATAAGAAAATGTGGCTCAAAAAAAGAAAGAAAGATATTAGTATCGATAAATACTTGACAACATAATTTATCCAATCAAGTAGTGAATGAGTTGCAGCTTCACCAAGTATATGAAATAACGATTTTATCTGGGAGTTCTTGACACCAAAGATGATAATTCTTAATTGGAATTGATGCATGCTATAGTTTGACCGTATTCAACAATTCATCTATTTTTTCATGTTTGTTATGCTTTGGTGTTAAATAGTATGATAATAAATGAGATAAATTAAGGACATTTATAATGAATTTTACCTTAATTTTTGGTATAACGACTTGATAACCAATTACAACATAACAAATTAAATTATTTTCCTTTTTAAGAACAAACTAAATTGTTATAAAAAATGCATAAGAATTTAAACGTAAGTTTGTTGGCTCTTGATCCATGAGTAGCTGATTTCAAGGATGATTTATGATGTCTTTTGGATTAGTTCGGGGTGAAAATGTAATATATGAAATAATATGGACCGGTAATAATAAGAAAATGTAACAGTTAAATATTTATTTAATTGAATTAGGTGTGCTCGAAAATAAAAAATTCAAGATTGATAATTCATTTTTGTTGGCTTCAATTTGCCATGTGTCATCACTTATATATAACTTTTATCTTATAAGTATATAGATATAGACAATGTGTTTAAGGTTTATTTGACCTTCAAGCCAATAAGCATTAGATTTCGGATATAATTTAACATAACAGAACCATGAAAAATAGGAGAGTTTAACAACTACTGCACAGAGAAAAAACAAAATGCATTAAATATTAGTTATTAGTTTGTTAATAATAGTTAGCTTCAATTATTATGACATGAATAGGTCTCATGTCGTGAAGAAAATAATAAATAAATAGAATTTTAAATAGGTTTTATATAATTTGAAATTGTCACTCAAATTTTACATATGTGGTATATGTCTTCTTTGAATTAGACCATCAATTTTCATATATATATATTATATATAGATTATTTTTTATTTTGATTAAATGCAAAATACTGAAATACCCATATTGGTGAAACATTTATTTATGAAATGGATTTCGATCTGATGGGCTTTGCATCATAAAATAAGAAAGGAGTGGGCTGGTCTGCCGCGTGGGAGAAGCAGGCTTGCTCGCATGTTATTTGGGTCTTTAGGTCATGTTTAGATTTTGATTGGATGTTTGAATCTAAATTGTAATTAACTATTTGGATTGCGCTAAATTAATGAATAGTTAGTTGCGCTAAATTAATGAATAGTAATTAATATAATTGAGTTGTTAAAATTTGTGTTTGATATAGGATTATATGATATATAATTTTATAAGATTGATAATTGAGTGAATTGAATTGTGATTGAATTTTACTTTGAAAAATAATTAGTCAATTCCCATGGTCTCTTCAAATTCAAATTAGTCCAGCTCAATTATAATAGAGTCCAAATGCTCATCCAAACAGCCTCTGAGTTTGTGGGAACTTTTCTAATAGTAATAATCACACGAAAATTTGAAGTTCGCACCATTTAAAAATTAATAGTTTAAAAAATAACAGTCGTATCATTTAATTTTATAATACAACAAAAATTAAAATGCACATCGACATGTTAAATGTACAATTTTAAATATGAAAATTATATCATTTGTATGATACATAGTTTTCTTACAACTTGGTCATTTTTTGTAAATTTTTGATTTTTTTGTTTTATTATTTAAATTTTGCTCCACAATTGGACGATGGAAGAATTTTTCCAATATTAACTTGTTTCAGGCTTTTTGTTTTTTCTTATAATGACATAAAGAAATAAAAGTTTCTATTTTAATAAATATTTACCATATCCAAAAGGACAAAATTCAAATTTTCCAATACATTACAATAGCCGCAAACTTGGGTTTTTCAGCGCCTGATTGCCAAATGGGCACTTTTCCTTTTCCTAGTCACAATTCACACACATTAGTGCATTACCATGCCGAGAGAGAAAGACGCTTCATTTTTCTTTGTGTGCTTTGGTGTATTGATCCATTCCACATATTCCTTTTCTCCAAACCGAATCAAGTATTTTGATTCTCATGCTCAAACTTAATAAAGTCGTGCGCTCGACTTGTCAACAAACGAGTAAAAAAAGGAGCTCGAGCTCGAAAAAATACGAACTTTATCGAACCTTATCAAACTTTTATTAATAAAAATATTAAAAATATACATAAAAAATTATAATGTATTAAATAATTATTCTGAACGAGCTTTAACGAGCCTAGTCGAGCTTGACTCAATAACAAAATGAGTATAAATTCGAGCTCGAGCTTGATTCGAAATAGTTTATCGAGCCGAGCTTTACTTAGCCGAGCCCTTCTCGACTCGCATAACAACACTAATTAGTAATTCCACACAATCCTTGCCTATTTTCTAGATTTGAAATGATAGTATATGAAATTTAATGGACTATTTGGTTTAAAACTGCAATTGAACCAACTCAATTTTACTTGCATTTTTGTTAAAAATTCAACTAGAATTGAATTATCTTAATTATTAATTACATAATAATCTCGTTAAACTACATAATTTCTTTAATTAACTTTTACACAGTTCTCCCTCCAGTTCTCCCTCCATTCCATAAAAAACATCATAACATGTTACTATCTCTTAAAATAATAATTATACGTTTCGGAGTTGTATATACAGCTTCAATTAGGGGCCAAAACAACTACAAATCAAACGTATGTACAACTCCGATTTGGGGATAGAAAAAGCTTTGACGAAGCTAGATGCTCCACCGGAGCTGATTTACAGTTCCAATCGAAGATGTTTGTACAACCCCTCACAAACAGCTCCAAAAGTTCAAGAAAATCAAATTTATGAGTTTTGACTCTGATGTTCAAGTTCAGTCCAAACGTTTTGGTACTTGTTTGAGGTTTTTGAAAATTTTATGAGTTTTTCAATAGAAAATTAGATTTCCTTGAGGAATTGAATTGTAATTCACCTGAAATTAGAAAAGGAAAAAAAAGGATAAATAAAAGAAATTAATTAAGAGAATTAAAGAAAATCAAAAATCAAAATATGGAATAGCATTTTCTGTTAATAACTCGAACTTTACATTCGTATCAATAAAAATCGAATCCATGTCATCCTTCCCGTTAACTTTTGGACCAATTGTAATTAGAAAATTTTGTCAGTTCATTTCTTTGAAGGAAACTGTTATTTTTTTAATAGTTGGGGAGGGGGGGGAGGGAGGAATTGTTTATGGGCATAATTATAGGAGTACTGTATGTAATTATCTAATACATAAAATTACATCATGGGGTATGTAATTTTCCCTCAAAAAGTAATTTGTTTATGGCACTATATTGGTAAAGTTGTAAGTGGGTGATAAAGTAAGAAATAGATTAAATAAATAATGTAAGAAAGATAAATTGTTATTGGATGAAAAACTTTCCAATCTTAGCCTAGGAAGTTTCTAACAGAGCTCCAAATAAGAAAAATCAGAAAGTATTTTAGTAAACGGATGAAGTATTTATATTGAGTACAAACCCGAGCTTGAATTTATACAAGATGCTACGTAAATTTTTGAAC
The DNA here is from genome assembly GCA_036897095.1 of Plantago elongata. Taxonomy (NCBI): domain Eukaryota; kingdom Viridiplantae; phylum Streptophyta; class Magnoliopsida; order Lamiales; family Plantaginaceae; genus Plantago; species Plantago elongata. The sequence continues at coordinate 52,468 of JAYMSP010000307.1, read as the reverse complement.
TGGTTTGTGTAGAAGTTGAATTCCTCTTAAATCAAGTCAACTCGAATTGAGTTATACGATATCTGGTTTGAGTAGATAAAATAATAATTTTCTACTTTATCCAATAATAATAAAAGTTAAGATACACAATTATATAAATCGGTAAGTATCTTATTTAACCATACAACAATTGTTTAACCATTGTCGAGGGTAAACTCATTTTTTTTTCCATTACATTTTATGAGAAAATTCCAGCTAAAAACCATTAGACACCAAGTATTATAAAAAGAAATACCCGACCTAAGTTAATATAATACTGTAACTCTGAGAATCATGTGTTCATATAGTGTTTCAAGCCTAGGGTGACTTCGACAGGGCGATCCTCTTTCACCTTGCATATTTCTATTTGTAGCAGATGTATTGAGTTCGATGTTGAGGAGATTAGAGGAGCGTGGGGAGCTGATTGGGGTTCGAATTTGTAGAGGTGCTCCTAGTGTGTCTCACTTTCTCTTTGCAGATGAACCATTTATTTGATGCAGGGCGGCGACAGAGATTGCGGCTGTGAGAATCAAGGAGGTCCTACTTAACTATACAAAGCATCGGGACAAGTGATCCATTTTCAGAAGTCGGCGGCTGTATTTAGTTGTGGAGTTAATGAGACGAGACAGCTTTGAATCCTGGGTATTCTGCAAGTGCCAGAGATAGTAAGCCACGACAAATACTTGGGACTGCCCTCGGTTATTAGACAATCACAAAGGGAGGCGTTTGCTTCTATTCGGGATGTTATTTGACACCGTATTCAAGGTTTGAATCGAAGAAGCTTTCTAGTGCGGGGAAAGAAGTGTTGATTAAATCAGTTCTCCAAGCTACACCCACATATGCGATGAGCTGCTTCAAGCTTCCTAAGACATTGTTAGATGAGATTGACTCTTTACTTGCTCGTTTTTGGTGGGGCAACAAGGGAGTGAACAAGATCCACTGGGTGAGTTGGGAGGCAATGAAGGAAAGCAAGCGAGATGGTGGGATGGGATTTCGGGACCATAATGCATTCAATTTGGCTTTATTAGCTAAATAAGTATGGCGACTCCTGACTATGCCGGATACACTACTCTCTAGGCTGTTGGGAGCTAAGTATTCTCGAATGTGAAGGTGTTGGAGGTTACGGTAAAGGACGGATGCTCATTTACATGGAGAAGTATAGTGGAGGCCATTCCTGTTTTACAGGCAGAGTTGAGGTGGAGGGTCGAGGACGGGGCTAATATTAGAGTATGGAGGGATCGATGGGTGTCACGGAAAGGCTTGCATCACTATCGATCCTGAGATGCCACAAGTTTCGAAGAATTGGTGGTTGCTGACTTCAACATAGCAGACCAACAGTGGAACGGGGATCGGATTTGAGCTTGTTGCGCCGAAGATCATGTCAATAACATATTGTGTATTCCACTATTGGAAACTGCTATGCGGGATCGGTTGGTGCGGAACTCTTCATCACCAAATGGAGTATATTCGGTGCGCACGGGATATTATGTGGCCAGGAAGGTGTTGAGGCAGCAAAGAGAGATTATGAGGGGTGGTGGTTCATCAGGGGTTGTAGTTGGTCATTGGAATTTCCTTTGGCACTCGAAAATGTCGGGGGAAGATTAAGATATGCATTTGGCGCCTCGTGAAGAGTGTTGTTCCGACTAAGATGCAGTTGTTCCTGCAGAGAGTGGTGAGTGATGCAGTGTGTCCGGTGGATGAATCTGTGCTTCACCGACTTAAGGATTGCACTTTCTTAACGCAAATATGGGCACTTAGCAATATTCCTTTTGGATATTGGGGACGACCTGTTGATACTGTCGAAGAACGTGTGTTTTGGCTTTTCGAGGAGATGGAGCGAACGGAGTGGGAGAGGGCGAAGACCATTATGTGGGGCATTTGGTATAATTGTAATAAGCTGGTTCATGAAGACCATCCGAGAACGGCTTTGGAAGTGGTGGAATCAGTGGACCGCTTTATCTCTTTGCGCAAGAAAACTTTGAGCAATGCTTTGAAGCCGAAACATAAAGCCAAGCCGATTGGCAGAGCTGGAGAAGGGAGCAGCACACAGGTTGAGGGTGAGTCGACCACCGAGCTTCCGAGTGAAGGGTGGGCGCGAATTAATGTGGATGCCGCTTTATGTTCTGATGGATTGCGAGTGGGTACTGCTTATGGGGTGTGGATGCATGATGGTCTTTGTGTGAGGCAAATGGAGTCACTGGATCACCCCCTTGCGCCTCAAAGTGCGGAGGCCTATGCAATTCGAGCTGCGGTTCATCGGGCAGTCTTGCAGGACTGGGAGCATGTTCAAGTTTATTCTGACTGCCTTTCTTCAGTTTCTTTATTTAATTCTTAAGACTTTGTTTTTTCTGTTATTGGTCCTGTTTTGTCAAACATTAGGCAGTTAGGTGACTCGTTTTCATCCTTTAGTTTCGAGTTTGTTCCGCGTGATGATAACTCTCTGGCTCATAAACTTGCCAGGCGTAAGGTTAGATAGCATCATATTCTTTGATCTTTGTACTTCATTTTCCTTATTAATTAAAGGTGAGATTTTGGTGCTTAAAAAAAAAAAAAAGAAGGGCTCTACTTGAATTAAAATCTGGAAAGAGTCTATGTAGCTGATGAACTCAGACTTCATCTCGAATGAACATTGCAAAAGAAGTGAGAGGTGATTATGACATTAGTGGTGCATAGGCAAAAGATATTACCCTTTCACAATCACAATTAATCTAGAATCAAATCGTATATAGATAATATACAATCTCCCACATGTAGGATATCAAATATACCTTATTTTATAGAGGTTCTATACTACATGATGATATGCCGTCCATTTTAAGGTAATGTAGTGGATGGTAAAAGCCAATTTAAGAAGAAGAATATAGAGATTGATCGAGGCATACACACCACTTTAGGTTATGTTCGTAGGCATGGGACAAATCCACGACGGTGATTGTATGGTCCAAAAAGTCCAGTCTCCTTCCTATATTCTATATACATGTAATGTATGTAACTGTCACGATATCTATCTATCTATCTATCACAAAACAAGTTGCAAGTAAGATCATTTTTTTCAAGGGTCCTAAGTTATGTCCATCTTCGTTTTATCTACTAGCTTTGAAAAAAATGCTGCCTAGTTACCTTATAGCTAGCTACCCCCTCACTATACATGACTTGCATTCATCTCCTGCAACTTGTAAGCATGGAGAGGTTATTATCAAATTACTTCCACAAGTACATGCACTTGGATCATGCTCTTAATTTATTGTTAAATCCCATTATCACCAAGCAACCTGGTGGAACTGGCATGTTACAGCTGCACTAGTAGGGGGGTCGATGATTAATGGGGAACATAAACTCCTTTATTTTCACGTCATATGTTCATTAATTACTTTCTAATAATGTGATGGTCCGGGATCTTGGATATAGACTCATACTCATGCCATTCCCTTGTATATCCGGTTGCATTCCCTACTCGAAATAATTAATGGGTCTGCGGCCCGTCCAGATCCAAATATGTTTCCCAGTTAAACGTGTCAATATTGGTTTGGGTTCACCCGAGGCATGTGTGCTGATAGGATCCTAACGTGCCTAGAGGTTACGGTCTAGAATTTTCATAAGGGCTATGTTAGGATATGGTTCCTGATCCGCATAAGGTTTTACCTACTAATTAATAACACGGTTCTCTAACGTATAGTAGAGAAGGAATAAACAGGAGATAGAAAACATAATCAATTGATTCGGTTACTAATACATGTTAGAAAGAAGTTTCTAATTACATAATACGTATAAAAAGTATGAAGTTACTCAAAGTTTTAATGATGCAAAAGTAAATCTTTTCTCTTAAATTTTTTAATTTTATATCAAACAGTCACTAATTTCTAATCCTACTATTAATATAAGTTGAACCTTAAGATTAGTAAATTAATATTTCAAGGTGTTATAATAAGTGAATGGGTCTTTTTATATACCAACCATCGAGTTCCTCCGGCCCATATACTTTGTGAGTAGTGGACGACCGGTGCCTTCGGGTGTTCACCGAGAATGCAATGCAATTAATGGAGTAATATTTATATTTCAAGGTATTATGATAACGAATGCAGTGAGCGCCATGCTTGGATTAGGCCATTAATAATATCTACTAGCTTATAACTTAAATAACAGGACATAGAGAATTTCGTGGAAGTCATCAAATTAAAGCAAGTAATTAATCTTAGTACGGATGGTTAATTGCTGCGGCCTAACAATAATCCTGCTGCATTAATCTCCTACCCAAACTTATACTATACGGGAACAAGTTAGATTTTTGTGTATATAGCATACTATAAGTGATGGCTTTTTTAGCAGTAGGACTTCCGTTAAAATATCTTTCAACATGTTTACTGAATTATTTGGGCAACAGAATGTGCATTATTTTGATGCATATATCTCAAAGGAATAGCTTTCTATTCTATTTGCAAATGTATTTGTTTTTGTGATTGTATTAACAAAGTCAGCTGTAATTTTTTCGTAATTCGAATTATAGTTAAAACTGAAAGCTACTAAGGTGGTTTAAAGGGAATGTTTAGCAAATTAATAAGGTGGATGATGCATTAATTCTTATTTTTTAAGTTCAAGTACGATATACCTTTATGACATGAGGTTAGAGCGCATATAAAAATTATACCGTTATTTATATTTTTTCGAGATTTACAAAACGAGACTAGTGTTTTTATATCTTAAATTTCACCATTCATTTTTATACGTTTGTATTTTATAGTGTTTCACTATTGTACTCATATTTTTAATAAAAACGTCCATTTTCGCTTCAAATTTTCAATATTCACATTAATGTAACTATAAATAAAAATTAAAAAATTATCATAATAAAAAAGATCGATCTCAAAATACAATTGCAAAGCAATTAAAATTCCACGACCAAATTTTTAGTCACCATATTCGTTTTCACTTTTCAGCACGTAGCTATGACATGGAGTTTGCTGGCATACAGTCAAATGCTCTCTCACTCTTTGTTATGGACTTAAACTTAACTTCAGAATTCAACGCGTTTATAATCACTTTGGACTATGCGTACCAGTTAGCTATAAAATTTTGTTAGGTGAATTTATCAGTTAAGCAAATATATCCTTTATTAAAACTATTTAATAAGCTAACTGATAAGTGAATTGATAAAAAATTATCTAATTATTAGATAATTTCAGAAGTGCAAAAGTTAGCTCAATTAGTTGATTAGATTGAGGTGTCGCAATTCTCATTGAAATGAATTTGAATTCTAATATATACTAGATTTGTAACATTTTAAGACCAATTCCATCGAACGCTTGATGGAGTTTGAAGATTTAACCAAACTTCAATCTCGTTTGTTAGCGGTTTGTTATTAAACGGGTATGATATGATAACTCGTTTCAGCCACTTTTCTATTTTGGTTTTTTATTTGTTTTCTTGCCAATTTGTATTGGTCTTTCATTGTTTTGTTTTTCTTGTTTTTCATCTATTTGACATTATTTTTTTATTTCATTTAGTTTGTTAAGTTATGTAATGTAATCTTTTATCTCAAGTATGTATTCTTTTTTATTATTTTTATATTGTATCGTTTATACTTGAATATTATAATTTTAAAAATTTAATATTATATTATTTTAATCAATTAACAAAATAAAAAAATAAATAAGAAGTCTTGGCACTCTGTACCAGGAACTCGGAACTTGCATGACAAGTTTATCACCGGCATGAACAAAATTACATAGATCAGCTTGCAGCAAAGCCGGCTGACTAATTGCCGTTATCGGGGGTACTTTGACATTTGCATTATTGCATACTTATATAATTAAATGTCAATTTATTTATCTTTTAGAGATAGTATAAATGTCAATTTTCAATCTATTAAAGATATTTATTATTTGACCACACCTCTCATGCAGTTGAACTAGTCCAAAAAGACAAATGAAGCATACTACTCTAATTATGATTTCCCACACTTTAAAAAATATAGGGGTATAATTTAGTTTTATTAGTCTCAAAATACAAATACATTCCTTGTATAAGCAACTATCTCAACTCAACATTATATCTATCTAAAGTTGGTTACTGATACACTCATTTTTTTTATATTCGAGTTTATAATTGAGCACATTATCATGTGATATTTGAGTTGAAATCAAAATATTATGTTTGGCCTTATCGATACCAATTTTTTTATTGACCTAGATGATATTGTGAAATTTGTTAACCATTTAATAATTTAAAATGTCATAGTTCATTAAATTAAAAATAGAATAGAGAATATAAAATCCTAATGGAGAATTTTGCACTGTGGAAATATGGAGCGCTAGCGGCTAGCCCCACAAACTCAACTGGCTAGTGATATCCCTATCACTCTTGAAAAACAACTTTATTAACTCCTTTTCATCCCTTCCTTAATCATGCTACATAGTTAGAATTTTTTATATCGACTTTGACAAAAAAATTACTTTTAAACTACAACCAGAAATATTTTATTAAGCTATATTATTAAGCTCACGCAGCATGTTTTTAATCTATTTTCATTAAATAATTTCGGCTTGGTTCGGAATTAATTTGGTCAATATTGACTTTTAAGAGATAAATTGGTACATTACTAGTAGGATGGAAAGTATCTTTAGGACTGATTGGTATAGAATTTGAAGGAATATTTAAATGAATTTTGGTAAAATTGTATTTGAAATGAAATTGAAATGAGGGTATTTGAAGTGTATTTTAAACCAAATCATTGTTCATCGAGCCAAATGAACCGATTACAATTATATGACAATCAGTCCCCCAATCACTGATGTTTTCAAGTATCTGTGAAAAAAATTAAGACCCGAAGTGTGAAAGGGAAAATGCACATGTAACACAACCGTATACATGACACACGCAAAGACTTTCTCAGGCTTATTTCTCCAAATAATGCACGAAAATTATACCGTGTTTTTTCTATGTCGGTACCTATTTTAATACCATATGCCATTAATTATTGTGAGAAACTGAACTTTTAGGCCACCAGTCAAGAATAAATACTAGAACTGTCCTTTATATGCTCATTATTTATCCGCCAAAGAAATCCGTTTCGGGCTGGTTTCCCTTTTCGGACCAACTGGTATATACTATCGGAAGGAACCACAAGTCCATCCCTGTCACCCAAACTTACACTCTTTAATACTTAAAACCCGTTCACTTCAATTAAAATTTATAAAACTTAATTAAATGGAATGAATTAAATTGAATTAAACTGAACTTAAAAGTTTTCAGATGAAAATAATATAATCTCAATTTACCAACTGAATTAATTTATTTTCAAAATATATTTACCTTGAGAACCGTAAGTGAAAGCTTAAAATCATGATCTCATAAGCTTCTTCAGATAACCGTTTAAAATAAATACACTAACTAAATACAACAGTTAACGTGTAAGCTAATCAATTTATGAAACACCTTTAATATATAATATCAATTAGTTTATTAATTACATAAATCAACTATCAAATAAGTTAACTAGTTTAGCTACATGGATTCACAACACAATAAAAAATTAACTAGTTTATTATACATAATCAAATTTTCACCATCTAATTTATAAACTAGTTTATCTATTGGAAATGTTTGATACAGGTGTGACCTGGTAGTGTTATATATAAATATAGAATGCTTTAACAAAATTTTCATTTCAATTAAAAATTTTGAGTTTATTTTTTTCTTGTGAATTTTTTTACTTATTCAATTCAATTTTATTGAGACGAAGATAATGTGGACTTACTTATTCAATATCAATATACATGAGTGACTGCATATTTGTATTACATGTTAAGGTTTAGGTTCGAATCAATGAAATGTAGTTTTTAATATTTTGAGGGACCTTTAATCACGTTTCAAATTACTTGTCACTTGACCTGAATGATGATATAGGGTGGAGGAACGTGATTAAGAATGGGTCCGAAGTGGATCTATGGTGCTTCGGTACCACCGTTGTCGTGTTGGGCATGTCTAGATACTACCAAAAAAACGGCTTAAGTATCGTGAGGGTTGATGGATGTGTATTCAGACCAGCACGCACAAAAGTACATACATCAGTAAACTAGACACTACCGAATTGTACCTATATGAATTGGTGGTGGATTCTATCCTAGTATGCAACTGTTCATGCGATAAAGATTCAGTTTTTGTTGATGAAGACATTAAAGATGTGCAGTTTATGAGGTTTTGAGGCGCCTGTTGAGTATTTATTGGTGTTGAGCTTTGGACTTAGTTGATAATTTTTTGGATGTAATTGATTTGGAATAATCTTATAGTTGTGGCTTAGAACTTATTTTCTGGTTAGGATGACTGTTTTTATTTCATTTGTAATGTTTCGTCGAGAGTATCACTTGTGCTCTTGACTCTTATTAATAAAATTTTAGCTCGTTTAAAAAAAAAATGAGATGTAATTTTGACATTTTATTTGTTCTATTTGAAGATCTTTTTTATTCAATATAAAGATGTGGAAAAAGCTTTTTGTATACTTAATTAAGTTGTGTAAGCTTGGTTTCCAATTGATCAGTTAAGTATAATTTTTTTTTGAAACGGTTAAAATTTTATTTATAAGGGTCAAGAGTACTGGTAATGCTCTCGACAGAATAATTACAAAGTAAAGAGATGCAATCATCCTAACCATAAAAGAATTCTGAACCATAACTAAAAGATTATCCAAAACCAATTACATCAGAAAAATTAACACTAAGTCCAAAGCTCAACACCGATAGATACTCCACAAAACCTCAAGACCTCGGAGTGTGTACACCTTGGATATCTTCACCACCCAAAAAATAATCCTCAACCACACGAACAGTTACATACTAGGATAGAATCCACCATCAATTTAAAAAGGTACAATCTGATAGTGCTTATGTTACCACTGTCCGTACTTTTGTGCGTGTTGGTTTGAAGTACATATCCATCAACCCCACGACACTTGAGCCATTTTATGGATAGTATTTAAATATGTCCAACACAATAATAGGGGTACCGAAATACCATAGATCCACTCTTGACCCTATCTAGGACCTAAGCACTAACAAGCCTATTGATATACATTTTATTAATAAGTGTAAAAATGATTTTGTAATATATGAACGTAGTGATTATTGGATCGTGTTGAGAGATAAAGAAGTGCAATCTTACAAGCAAACTCGTATTAAATTATCTTGTTAAAGTCCTTCGCGTACCGCCGATTAGTATTCCGATCCATGTGAATTTTATACTACTCCTTTCCTTGACTTTCACACAATAGCTAACAGTATGGGAATTGTGGGTGGTCAAATATATAATAGTTAGAAATATGAGATTATTGAATCGGGTTTCTCCCGTTGTGTAGGTGTTGATTTTTGTTTCCTAAATAAATTTAAAAAAAAAAAACAGTTACGATGAAACCAGAATCTGTTAATAATACATGGGAAGAGTGTGAATTACATATTACTATAACACATGGGTTTTCCTAGCAACTAGAGAAAGTTGATAACATTTTCAACAATACAAGGAGCTTTAATTTATGCAAATTAGTGAGGACTCACTTACTGTACGTTATAGTCAAATGGGTACGTAACTACTAACTAATCATCCATGATCATATATTGTTTCTTATTAAGTCACATTATGAATATTCACCGAACTATATGACAAACGAGGCTACAATCAGAGCACATATGTTACGTCCCCGAGCTATCGTGGAAACGGTAACAAGCTAGTAAATGGAAGAAAGGGGGGAAATCATAGACCAAATGGGGGAAATGAAGACGATTGAGAGAGAAATACTACAACTGATATAATTTCATTACTTGTTGAAATCAATATATATGAAATTGCTAATAGAAATAGAACTAGAAATCGACTGCAATGACTATAAAAATAACGGCTCTACATTAGCCCTAACTCAACAGAGTTCTTGGAACAACCAATGAATATGGACTTATTGAATAAACAACGGAAATCGCCATGGATAAACATCAAGGACGATGGTACTGTACTACTCTTTCAGTGGTAGTTCGATCAGTGAGCCTTCAACGGCTTGGATCCTCTGTGGTACAATAAAAACAACATCGTTGGATAGGTTTAGATCGGATGGTTGTGATTCATCTGGCTTTTTAACGTTAAGTAATAACACGCTTTTAACACGTATTACGTTTCTTTCATTTAAACTTGGCGCCTGTTTTTCCTCTTCAATAGCATGCACTCTCTGATCATTTCCGGATACATGGGCCTTCAACTCGGCGATCATAACAACATAAATCCTAAACTTGTGTGTAGATTTAGATATTCGTTACAAATAGAATGATATGATTCGAATTAGACTAGATAGTTTAACAAATTTACCTGCCATAAGATTTTGTCTAGTGAACACTTAAAAGAATACCTATAAAGACTGCAGTTTACCGCGTACGCATAGAAGAAGGATAACTTTCGACGTCATATATGCAAGTCGAAGCTTGAATTGATGGAAGATGGAATTTGCAATTAAGTATTGGTAGCAACCGTTTTGTCATTTACTGGGCTGGCTAGCTCTGAGTTTCTGATCACCCGCGTACGTTAAACGTATATACGTACCCCAGTTTGACATTGAGCGAAAGTCAATAGGTATAATTAATATCTAGCTAGCAATATCCAATCCAATTAATAATCCAAACAAAGAACAAATCAACAATTGCCTTTTCAGTCTAATAAAGAGGGATTAATTGTTCACAACACAATCACACTACTATATATACACGACCATTTCCCATCTCATTTTTTAAATCATCAAAGTCAATATACAACTCACCACTTTCAATATTTCTTTCTTCTTTCATCAACAACTCTATACTCATGGCTGATTTTGCTACTCATGTTGAGGATTGGAGCTTGCAAGCCATAGTCAGAGAATCAAGTGGTGAATTCACCAAGATTCTCGACTCGCACATGGATGATCCCGATTCATTCTTCGACGCTGCTGGATCACATAACCACCATCTTGACCGTGAGTTCTATGCTAGTTTTCCCGAAATTTTCGACCTCGCTGCAGATGGTTATGGCGATGAACTTGAAGGTCTTTACAAGCCGTTTTATCCTTTAACCACTTCTCTTCCTGCACAAGCTGTTCTTGACTTTCAAGAACACGGAGTCGAAAATGATCATAGCCAGGTTCATGGTCAATCATCTGGGACAGCTTTTGTTGCTAGGGCTAATCCTACTTATACACCAAAGTACAAGAAAAGGTTGGTATCTTGATTTCCTGTTTTTCATATATGGTTTATTGGTTTTGCATGTGTGAAATTACTTATTCATGTGTTTTTTTGATACTTTGTTTAGCAGAAAGAACCAACATAAGAGGGTTATGGTTAAAGTGGCTGCTGAGGGGCTTTCTGCTGATATGTGGGCATGGAGAAAGTATGGTCAGAAGCCGATTAAAGGCTCCCCGTATCCAAGGTAACGATTTGTCGATTTCTCCCGTGTCTACACAATGATTCTGAAATTCTGATTATATATAGATTGAAGTGCTTAAAAATATCTGTAAGTTGAGGTGATACTCTATAAATCATTTTTAGAATACTGCATCGACCGTACTCTAATGGTATCACCATTCGCTATAGCAGTACATGGTGATGCAGATTATGGCTACTCAATCTCACTAGTACAAGTGTATGCAAAAATTGGTGCAAAGAGATACAATTTGCTTCTAGGTATTGATGTACTGATATTTCATGGATCTAGTAGGTGAACCACCTAAATAGCCTTGGGCTTACATAGAGTCATAGAGTCCATATTGTCAATAATATCCTTTCCTATTACTTGAATTATTGGACGGTGTATTGAAATGTTGCAAGTAATTTTATTGATTGTCTCTTGGTAAGTAACTATATGAGATCTTGATTAATAGTACTATACTATATGTAATTTGTAACAAATAGTATAAACTTATGTGTCACAAGATGACAGATAGATGTCACAATATTTTGTAACAGGCGATCTAATAAGCTTTATTTGGTGTGTATGAAATGACAGGAGCTATTATAGGTGCAGCAGTTCAAAGGGTTGCTTGGCAAGGAAACAAGTCGAACAAAGCTGTACGGATCACGGAATGTACATCATAACCTACACAGCTGAGCACAACCATAGCCAGCCAACACGGAGAAATTCATTAGCTGGAACTGTGAGACAGAAGTTCCCAAGTGTCAAACAAGAGAAACCCGACGAGTCTTCTACTAGTAACTCTTGTTCTCCAAACACACGTCAGCTGCAGGCAATGGATCATATGAACTTATCTCAGACAAGTATGAATGAAGAGAAGAATTATAAGAACGATGAGTTTGTGATTCCGGATTTCACCATGGATGATGATTTCTTTTCGGGTTTGCAAGATTTTGATGAGTTTGTATCGGAACCGTCCATGTATGATCATAATTCTATGGCACATTTGTCTGTAAGATCTTGTAGCTAGCTAGCTGATTAAATGTTGCATTGTCATATATATATATTAATTAGTTTTATGATAATCTCTAGGGGACTAATCTACATACATACTGCTTCTAATGAAGCTTAATTTTCAATCAATGTAGTTGAAATATTATACATGAATATAAAATTTACACGTTGGGTTGAAATTTGAAACCGTTTAGTCATGATTTTTGTTGAGATTATAAATTAAAGGATTAATTAAGAGCTGTCTGTTGGCAGCTAGCTAGCATGGGAGTTGAAATGATCATTAGTCGTAACAATAAATTATTTAATCAATGTATGGGAAAATGAACAATTATTTTCTTTTATTTGATAAATGATTCCTGTAACGTTCTCCCTTATTTTCTTGTAAAAATTTCATTTGATTATTTGTTAAAGACTTTTGTCTAACTTTCTTAACTTTTTCCTTAGTTATCTGATTTATTTGGGATTATTCTGATTTCCTAGACATTTCATTCGTCACAACGTGTTCCAAGAGATCTACATTAATTAACCATAAATATGTGAGGAAAAACGATAGTTTTAAATATATGTAAAACAGATTAAATTAAATATTAGTCTTATTTTATAACTAGACATTTTGTAACCATAAGACTGTTGGTTAGGAGACTCATTAAAATTTTATTTATATTAACTCCAAATATTGATATGTATATATAGATTTATAAATTATTTTTCATTTACTTTACAAAATTGGTGTAATATACTCTCGCTTTCATTTAATTTTAAAATTAGAGAATTGTCTCAGGAAAATAAAATCACAAAATAAAAGAAATAGAAAATTAAATATACTCTAAAATCAAACTAGTAGATTGCATTTTCATCAATTCCACGTATAATCTTTTTGGCGGTCCATGTCACCACCTTCTTTTACCTTGAGACCCCTTTACTTTAGAGTTTTTAGTGTAATTTTCACATTATGGGTCGATTTTTAAATCAAGCATATATAGGCAGGGCGGACGTAAAATTCCAACTTCGAAGAGGGGTCGAAACTATATATATGAGTGTTTTTCGAGGGTTGGAGGTACTGGTGCGCGCACTATGGCACAAGTGGCATCACTTGATGCCACTGAACTTTGGCCAAAAAGTTGCCATTATATTTTTTATAGTTGTTTTATATATTGATGGCTACATATATCTTGTATATTGGGAGCTATAAGTAGGATTTTAGTTAGTATTATTTATTATTTTTTATTAGTAGTGTGAATAAATAGATTTGTTGTTGATAATACAATATAATATTTAAGATTATTTCATATGCTTATGCGTCGTAAAGTTATGCGGCGTATATATTATGCATCAAAAAGTTTCGATGAATAAGTATAGTTTGTATCATTTTGTTTTAGAATATCACTATTACAATTTTATTATAATAAGCAATCAATCAATCAATCATATTACATCGCAAATTAATCATTACATAGTTATCATTTATAAATTTGATCTATTATAAGGCTAGCATACACTAAAACACAAATCTGCTTTGGTGAATAAGGGTAGTTTGTATCGTAATCACACTTAAAATCATTCGGCATGCATAATGTTAATTTATAAATTTTCTGTTATATGTAATGATTGATGCCTCTAAATACATTTTCTACGCTCGCCCTTGGTTGGGGGGTCGATATTCAAAAAATTTGAAAATTTTACCTATAAAAAAATAAAATTTTCGAGGTTGGGGGTGGCCCGCCCCTAGGTCTGCCCCTGAACCTAGGGTTGGATTTGCAAAGTAGCAATATTTAAGGGGTATGAATGTCGACATGGTTCCATAACATCCAGACATACCTTCAGTAGGTGCTATGCGAAAACCTGAAAACCTCAAAGTTGGGTCAATATCATATGCAGTATCTTCAGAGACCCATGTTTAAGAAAACCATGGATGGATTATGTTATCGTACAAGTTCTTTAAAGTTCGTACAAAAGTTGTTGTTACCCGCTCCCTGACAATTCCATAAATATCTTCATGTCTTGTCATAGGAGATGATATGTCATGAGTGGGTAATTAATAGCCCACCCCATCCATAGGGACATCACTTGACGAAGAGCTTTCATTGTCAACACATGTTGTCGAACTTCCTCCCACATGCTCAGTATGTATCTCTGCCAACCGATCATGTCGTTGTCCTCCAAGGACAGGATATAGGTGTTGACTTCCAGTTCCCATATAAGGCGGGGATTGTCATGACATGAATAGTTCTCTCCCCCTGGTTGTTCTCATAAGTTGGAATCGTCCTTGGAATTGGTGGTAACGTGTTTCGATGAATGGGTCCAGAATCCAGTTGAGGAGCACATGTCCGTTGTGAAAGACTAGCTCGAACTCCTCTGGATTGAGTTCCATTGGTAATTCGAATTCCTCTGGATTGATTTTCATCAATTCCTCGTCCATTGTTGTGGGTCAGAGGTGTGGTAATCGGATTGATCGTGGATGATTACTACAAGAATGTAGCTATATAGTGACGAAACTTAACAACGGACAAAAATTCGTCGTAAAATAGCGACAAATTGCTAAATTTTAACGACGGATTATGTTCGTCGTTTACGGATAGTTTCATCCATCGGTAAATAAAGACGGATAAATTAATTCGTGTTGATGTAACGACGGATTAAATTGTCCGTCGTTATTACTATACGTCGTTAAATTTGTTGACTGGGAAAAAATGGAAAAGAAAATGCAAATTCAACGATGGATAGATTGATCTGGCGTTAAATGACAACGAATAAATCTATCTGTCGTTACTTACCGATGGATACGTTATATCCGTCGTTACGATTGGATTTTAATGGGGCTGCCAGCCCCTTTCTCCCTCACTTTTCTTTCTACTTTTCTCTCCTCCTGTCTTCCTTCTCCGGCAGGATTTGGGTATTCCGGCGATTGTGGGTGGTTCCGACCTTACCTAGTCACATTTTGAAGCTCGTGTGACGGGGAATCAATTTGCGGACTCGATTTCAAGTTTTTTCTGCTATTTCATCCAGATTCAAGGTAATTTGGCTAACCAATATTTCGGAATTTTCATAATTTTTTATTTGTTTGAGCAATTGAATGATAATTTGAAGTATGCATTTGGTTTTAGATGTGCAATTGATGTAAATGTGAAGTATATAGCTAAATTAGTTTAAACTGATATTCGTATATTTTGGTGAATTATGAAGTATATTCGTATATGTGAAGTATGTAGAAGTTAAATATGTTTAAACTGAATGATTATGTGAAGTATATAGTTGGTTTAGATGTGCAATTGATGTATATGTGAAGTATATATAGCTGAATTAGTTTAAATTGATTTTCGTATATGATAGTGGAATATGAAGTATATTCGTATATGTGAAATATGTAGAACCGAAATTTGTTTATAAATTTGGGAATTATGTTAAGTTTGAAGTATATTCGTTTGTAGAGTATACCAGGTATGTGAAGTTTGAGATAACAAATTGATTAGATTTAATAAGTATTCATGTTAAGTATATATATAGTAGTAGTTTTGAGACAATTTGATGATCATATTCGTAAAATGTTGTGAACTTATAATTTCTAGAACGTTTTAGAGGGAATTATACGTAAGAAATAGGAATACAGTTAAAATTTAGTAACATCTAATAAACTGAGATGTGTTAGGTTAAAAAGGTTACTAAGAATAACATTTCTTTAGTCCAAATATTTCAAGATATTATAATAAATAACTCTTTCTATACTATCCAAAGAGAAAAATATAGCTATAATTAAAATTGCACATCTCCAAAATAAGTACCGATCGTTCTTGGATGTACCGTCATGTTGTAAATGGGTGAGTTCGATGGAGTATTGTAAAGGGGTAGAAGATTTCATTGCATTTGCAATGTTACATCCGACTTGTTTAAATGAGGGGTTGATAATGTGACCTTGTACATTGGAAACATGCAGCAACAAATAATTATTGAATCCTGCAACCGTAGTTGAGCACTTAAAACGTAATGGATTCATGGATGATTATGAGGTAAGTGATCATCATGGTCAGGAACCAAGATATTCTCCACAATATTTACAATGGAGGGAGAGGCAAGGGTTGGGAATATCCTATTGAAGTCATGGAATGTTGTAGTAATATGTGCATGTCTTATTGGGACAAGGATATAGATCTACTGGAGTGCAAGTTATGTGGCCTGGAGCGGTACAACGGAATTAGGAACGAAATTATTAGGAGAAGTGTGTAGTAGCGGGCTAGTTTTAATATCCGTCGTGATACAACGGAATTAGGTACGAAAGAGAATTTTTGGTTGTTCAATCTAAAACCAAAGTTTTTAGAGGAATGTAAGAAAACTCTTGAAAAAAGAGGTTACTGAATTGACCATGGTATCTGAGAACAAGGACGCTGAAATAGCCTCTCTAAAAGCTCATATATCGTTGAATAAAAATTCTCACAAACTAGCTATGAACGATCATAATGAAGTTGTAAAGAAACTTCTTTCTGAAATTGAGGAACTCAATAAGAAAGAAATATATTTACAATCATTTGCTAAGGTTAGTGATACACTCACGAAAGTTCAATCATATTTGAGAGATCTTTCTGAGAAAGGCGGACTTGGACTTTATATATACTCAATCAAGTTATTCTACTTCTCTGAGAAAGAGTGATTAAAGGTTGACCTTTGTAAAAAGTCAATAGAAAGGTTCCCAAATAACCTATAGCATTGGTCAGAAAGCTATGGTTGTTGACAATGGTACGTAAAGGAGTTGCGATTAAACGTTTGAGGGAACAACAAGTGCCGAAGAAACATGTGGATGGGATTTCTGAAAAGAAACACAACCCTCAGACTTGTGAATACCACAATGTTATATTACTAGAAAGGGGAGAATTGCAGGAGTTGGCAAGTTCTCCACTGTACCATTTTATGGAAAGAAAGATGGTGCATAAACTAGTAAGGATGCTGAAAATTGTTCTCAGAAAGCCAATGGTGCTCGTAATGGTATTGACTATCGTGCTATCGGGAAAGTCCTTGTTCAACAATATAAGGAAGGACAAGAATGATAGATGAAAACTAGGATTACGTACAACAATCATCAGAAGTGGAAGCAATCCCAAGCCAATGAATGACAGGGCTAGAAGAAACTTTGCTAGGAAAGCTAAGCTTGCTGAAAAGCAAACTCAGAAACCTAACAAGTCTCTGAAAGTACCACGAGGTACACCAAGAAACACTACAAGAAGGAAAATCGATCAAAAAAATAGTGATCCAAAAATTCCTCCTTACGTTCCAAGTAGATAAAAGCCTACTCCTAAAAGATACATTCAAACATGGATTCTGACTGGGAGAATGTTTAGTCTTACCGCTTCTATCTCTGAGGCAAGAACCTAACTCCTATTTCATGTTTTGTGCAGAACTTTTCTTGGACTATGGCTCAATAGTTATTTGATAGTGGATGCAGTAAGTACATGACAAGAGATAAAGCAAATCTGGTCGACTATAAGGTTATGTAATACTGTACCAGACATCAGGTTTGTTGGATGAAAATTAAATCCTTTTATAGGAATTGGCAACGTAAATTGGGCTCCCTTACAATTTCAAACGTATTACATGTTAAAGGTTTGAAATATAATCTTCTTAGCATCCATTTTGCAGACAAGGGATATTCGGTGAAAATCAAGGCAAAGTTCTGCAAATTGATTGACAATTAGTCAAACAGTCTTGGTGGCTCGATGAAAAGGAAGTTTATATCTCACTGATTGGACATCTGCCACAACTGAAGAATGTCTCATGGTGAGTCAATTAGGTCACATTGAAGAACACTGGTTATGTCCCATGGTGAGTTAATCAAGTCACACTGTTAGGATAAATTCATCTGTCTCTAAACATAACGACGAATAAATTTTATCTGTCGTTAGTGGTTAATAACCTGTTAACGGCGGATGAATTTATACATCGTTAGCTGTTTAACGATGTATGTTTCTACAATGGACGTCTTATCCGTTGCTAGACGGGCTAGCGACGAATCGGCTGGCCTCTAATTCCGTCGTTAGAGCTGCATATTTTTGTTGTGTATGAAGGTCTATTCCGAGCTGCAGCAGTATCACTGGGTGGCTGAGATGTCGAAATTTGTTCAGGCTGAGTGTTTGACACTGTTATCTGATGTTGTGAGGTTGAGTTTGTGTTATGAGCAGCTGTATTTATAGCTTGTCGGGCTCTTGCTTGTTGTACTTGTCTTCTCGCATTAGGATTCAGATTTCTTGGAAGAATTCTAACCCCAGTCGAGTTGGGAGGTGGCAATAAATCAGAGCTATGTTCCATCCTAGTTCAATTCAACGATGAACCAGGATCAAATCTTGGTTAGATAAGTTCCCGCTCCTAAGTGGTTCTTTGCGGCTCTCGAGCTTGTACGATTATTGTTAACTCTACCAAGAATTGCATTTCTCTTTTTCCGGCGTTCCACCACCATCCACTCGCCATACTCGTTATTCTTGGCCTTCTCAAGCAACCAATTTGATCTAGTATCTTGATGAAAATGTAACCTCCTTGTCGCAGGAAGTTGTATTAGTCGAAACAGGAAGTTGGGACTCCGAATCTTGCCCAACTGTTATTTTCTTCAAGTGGCATTCTTCACTACATGACCCCCGCATGAGATTTTTTTACTTTTTTGGTACAGTAGAATGAGACAGTGTCACTTTTGGTACACTACTTCAATACAGACCAATTTCAGTACAGTAGTTCAACAAACAATGAATTTTAGTACTCCCATCAATTTACAGATCAAATCAGCGACGTGTCAACCGAAGTATTAATTCAACTGTCAAATTACGTAAAGGAACCGTATTTTTGTATAGCTAGAAAAAAATACAAATTAGAAAATGAAGGGACAAGTGTCGATTTCCTATTCGTCCCGACATGTATTTTCTAAAATTAATTCGAAAATTGATTTTAATTTACAAAACAAATTATAAAAATTCTGAAAAATTATAAATTAGATTTTAAATTAAATTTGGATATATTAAAAATAAAAAAAATTAATTAAATTCAAATTAAAAAATGAGAGGCACGTGTCACTCTCTCGTAATTTATGGTATAAATTGTTTAATATAAATCAAAAATATTTTAGAAAATATTTTTAAAAATAGTGTACATTTTATTACATGTAAATAAATAAATAAAATAAAATTTTCAAAAACAGAATTTACTATAATAAACCTTCAATTGGGTTTCTGGATTTTGTTAGTAATTCGTCTTTTTTTATTGTAGCAAATTGCATTTTGAAATTTATTTTGATTTTTTTGAATGTAATAAAATAGAAAATATATTTTTATATTTTTTCAATAATTTTTTGCAGCACCTTTTAATTATAATAAACATTTTATGCCCGTAAATTATGAGAGAGTGACACATGTCCCTTAATTTTGTAATTCTTTTGTAATTTAAAATCAATTTCAAATTAATTTTACAGATAATACCGGAACGAATGGAAGTCGACACGTGTCCCTTCATTTTTAAATTTATTTGTTTATTTATTGTTAGATATACGAAAATAATGTTCCTATACGTCATTTGGTGGGAAAATTAATATTCCGACAAACACATCACCGATTTGATTGGTAAATTGATCGGAGTACTAGAATTCCATGTTTGTTGAACTGGTGTACTGAAATTGGTCAGTGTTGAAGTAGTTTACTAAAAGTGGCACTGTTTCAGTGTACCAAAAAATAAATTTTCCCACACATGCATCGACAATGGTGACATAACGAAGGGAGAATCTCGTACACAACTTTGTGAAGCTTGTCGCTGATACATAGGCCTAATTCGAGAGGTTTGTCACTGACAATTTCCAAACAAAACCTTGTGAACCTACCTTTCTTCGCCGTGGACGTGTTACCATCAATTTTGAGAGGATCGCCAATGCAAGATGCAAGATGTTGGACGAATGACTCTCGAAACATCTCAACCGGGAGATAAAGGATTCGTACAAAGTTATAGTCTTATCAATTAACCTTATTTGTGTCTGCTCGGAAATTTGGTGTCCATTGTCGGATGGATAGAAATCTGCCAGCCAATTGCCAGGGTCGTTATGTGAGGATCATGGTTACTTTTTCATCCATTAGCCCTTTGAGGCAGTAGCAATTGTGTCCGAGATCCATCAGTTCGAAAAAGTTATCTTGTAGAGTCCACATCGTTTCAGTTTGGTTAATAGTTTTAGGTAGTACCAGGACTTCCCGACGATCTTGATCATGATTGTATTTTTCCATGGATTTTCCATGAGTTTTTTCAGTTCGGCATCAAATTCAATCTCCTTGAAAAGGATCTCATAGGACATCGCTAGGTTAAGGGATGTTCATTGCCATACTCGCGCATAGGTTACCAGTGGCGGTTCTTGAGTTTCATTATCGATGTTGGGATCCATATCCGTGTCAAGGTCGTTTTCCAGGTCTACTGAATCCCCAGTAGCCCGGGGTCGCTTATTAGTACGTGGGTCTTCCGTCATAGAGAGAGAGAGAGAGAGAGAGAGAGAGAGAGAGAGAGAGAGAGAAGTGGTCGAATGTAATTTTTCTGCGATAGAGAACCTTAGGGTTGTGCCTAAGGCGAGAGCTTGTTTGGTCACTTTAGCTGGTTTCACTTAGGTTATATATTACTTATAATTATGTAAGATGAAGTTATGTACTTTCTCTGACCCGTCCTAAGCTTCCCAAATATTTTTTGGGTTCAAAAAATAAGACAAGAGTACTTTTTTATAAAATCATAAGACAAGAGTACTTTTATTTATAACTGAGTGGCATGAGATGTAATTTTGAGCTATTGTCTGAATATTCTAATGTTAAAGTTGGGCTAAAAATGGATACAAATGAAAATGGGAAGCTTTAATTGGGACAACAAAAATGACAAAGTGGAAAGTTTAGGACGGGACGAAGGAAGTAATAAATAATATAAAATTGATAGTTTTCATTTTTCCTAAATGTCATTTGGTTGATACTTATAAATATGTTTAATTGTAATTAATTGGTATATGGAGAAATAAAAGGATAAAAAAAGAACAAATTGGTTGATAGATCTAGAGTTCAAAGTAGAATATAGAAAATATGGTTGAGAAGAGCTTTAACTTGTAAACATATATAAAAAAATTATAAATAAAATAATGCATGGTATTATAAATAAAAACTGTCGATATTATAGAGAATTTTTTTTCTAATATGAAAAATATGAGTGTCGAGATAATAAACGTTTTGATTAATATCATTAATAATATATTCACAATATAGGTTTATTTTCTACATAAATAATCTAGACACAGTCTCTCAAGATACTCATTAGAAAGCTATGTCCGAAAATGAAATAACATATCTCATATAAGAGTTGGATCTCGCTATGTAAGATGAGTTACTTTGTTCCTAGGCTAGCAAGGTTAGGAGTCTATTTAATATACAAGTTATTTGTTTGTTGTACCCTTTAATTATGTATTGTTTTCCCATCTAGATTTATTCTTTAACACTTTTGTTTTTTTTTTTTTTACGTTTTTGAATGATTCTACACAATTAAAATATTTTCTATATAATAATTTATAAGCATTGAAGCACGATGACTTTGAAATTGAAAATAAGTCATTTCAAATTAATTATTATAAAAGCTCGTTTATACAACTTATATTTCTTTTTAATGCAAAAGATTAATTTTCCACTTCAAATCGAGACAACACATAATCACTTTTTTTGTTTATTAATTCTTAATAGCTTTCCTTTTCTCCTATTTTTATCATTTCTTCTATGTGAGTTTTAAGAAAACTGTTCAAAGTACTTTAGATTGGAAAACTTCAGATGTTTTACCTTGTTTATTTAGGATATGATCAGGGCCAGCCCAGAGATTTATAGGGCCATGTTCGAAAATTTCCAACGAGGCCCCGGATAATTGTTAAATATATAAATATTTTTTGTTAGAATAATAAAATAATAATATCATACATATACATTATAACATTGGAACATTTTTCTAATATATTATATAACAAATAAATAAAAGAATTACTTGAAAAGTGTCGCTTCTAACGTTCTTTGAAGCAATGTCATTGATCAAGGACAAACAAAATTTATAGGCTATTTTATTCTTAATAACTACAATTTGCGATGTCATTGGATTGTTCTTGTTACATATTAAATTGTAAATAGAATTTCGTTGATTTCAATTTGAAAAACTTCTTCAGGCGGATTCAATCATAATAAGATTATTAGAAAATTTCTATAATCAATCAATTCATTAGGAATACAACTAATATGTTTTATGTAACTTACAATAATTATCATTAATTTATTATGCAAGTTTCGATTCTATTATACAAAGAATTCCAAATGCTATAATTGGTAAACGAAACTATGAAAAATGACTTAAATTATGTAAAATTAAGTACACTTTGCCAGAGAAAAAAAAGAGAGAATTGATTAATAGATGTTGGAGAAGATTCAGTGGTTTTCTAGGATAAAGGGGAAGGATATTAAGATTGGAGAGGAAATGATTATATAAAAATAAGATGAGAAGGCATGAATTCCTTCCTAGTTTGAGTAAACGAAGTTCCTAAATTTTGTCCAGCATCATCATGTCATCATCGCCTTAAAAGTTTGGACCAGTGCAAAGATTAAATCCCAAACTAGTTCTTGTCAAAATCTTATAAAAGAGAAAAATTTTGTTTACAGTGTGTTATATAACAAAGTCGACTAAACAAATAGTAAATTGGGATTCTAAACGTGTGAACTAAAGTGGGCATGGTAGAAGTTCTACTCATGATCAACACATTCAACTCCTCCCTCTGGGTTGGCGATCATCAAGATGCACAACTTTGCAAAGGAGCATAGTTTGTAAACATGAAGCCCTTGTCCAATTGATAGTTTGTGCCCTGAATACAAGTCTGTAAAAATTAATAATCAAAAACAATTTAGTTGGGTTTCTATTATATTGATTAGGTATTTTGTTTTGAGCATAAATTGACTGAACCGAACATACACTTCTGTTTTTTATAGAAAATAAAATGTCTGCTCGTAGTTGAATGTAGATGCGTTTAGCTAACAAAACAAAAGCGTTAGGTCTGATTTTAAAGAGAAACTTAACACCTTCTTAGATTATGCCTACGCCCATGAATCTTGTGTGTCGATTGTGGTAAAACAAAGTGTCAATTCACCAACTGTAAGAATAGAATGTTTACACTTCGAGATCAAGTATATACTGACATCGTTAAGCATGGCTAAATGAGAGGATATGATAGATTGTTGGTCCAGATAACGGGATAGTAAAAGACTAGAGGAGGGGGGTGGATAGTCTTTTCAAACTTTTATCGATAAACACTATTTCGCAGAAACTGGGAGGTTTATGATACTTAAAATTAGATAACGGAAGACTTTACGATAGATAAATGAGTTTTTGTTTTGCAGTAATAATGTGTGTGTGAGTAATGCTTGTAAGACAAATACGAGTAAGTAAATAACACACAAAGTATAGTGGTATCTGGAGGTGGTGTAATCCTCCAACTAGTCCACTTCGACTTTTCTAAAACCTGTAATTCACTAGAACATATAATTGAGTTCTCCGTACAATAATCCTATTCTAAGATTCCTACAAACAAATGGTTCCCAACCAAATGTTCCCCCTAAGTTGTTCCCTAGCTCCTAGAGCCAAGTTCTTCATGTACTCAAGATAACCTTGGAGTTGTTCCTTGATTTCTTAAATCAAGTACTTCATGTACTCCACGCCTCAATGGTGTTGGTTATAAGTTGATCGTCATGAAAGTTTCTCATATAACTTTTCAGTTATTATAACATAGAGGTTTGATGAGATAAAACTACTTGATACACTTATTCAATATAAGGTAGCTTCTCTTTTACTGACCCTAAGTAATTGGTACCTGTTTTGGAGAATGAGCTTCAGAAAGGTATATGAGAGTTCAACTCTTTCACGAATAACAATTTCTTGTTATAGGTTCAGGACACCTAGAACTACTAGTGATCCTTCGAGCTTTGGTCGCAACATCAAGCTTGGAGAATGGTAGTGATATGCTTGATAGAATACTTGCTTGAAAGTAGCTGAGAGCGTAGTTCGTGTGTGTATTTCTCAGCTTCTAAGTGGTGATATTTATAGATGAATTTGGGAGTCACTTGAATAGTATCCGTTAGACATACTCAAAATTCAATTCGTTCATATCTCGAAAGTAGTACTCAGATGTCTCTATCTCATTTTTCAGAGAGGACAATACACATAGCGATATTTCAGCTGGTGTATTTAATGCATCGTACTGTTTCTTGTCATGCAATCTCAAATGATACATGAGGCTTTCTAAAAGCACGCAAGCTCTTGTACTCGAGATATCACATGTTCATAAACTTGTTATATATAATGACTACACTATACAATATGATTTCTGACCATAGCTTTTCAGAGGAGACTTAAACCTTTAGTCTTTATAAACCTTGTGCAATCTTCAATCTTCGATTAAAATCCATTGCTAGGATTCTTCTTTATGGTCTCTAAAATATAAAATTATATTCAGAGACCTATTAATTCTAATACAAGTTTTACTAGACTAACATACTGAGTGATTTCCTCTTTTACAATTTTCAAGTGAACTAAGAGTACTAGTCACGTTTATGTACAAAGATAAGTCATATGGTGATTGATCAAAGATACTAACAAATATTCCTAACATAGATGGGCATCCCATGGTGAACCCCTAGAGGGTCAAATGATTAGTGAACCATCTACTGAAACAATGACTCAGGAAAATATTGGGATGGAAAGAATGGTGATGGATTTTGCAGGGCCCGAGTTTGATTGGAATGCACGTCATGAAGAGCATCGACCTAATAGGGATGCAAACAGTTTTTTTGATCTATTAAATGTTGCAGAGCAACCGTTGTTTGAGGGTTGTGAGATATATAAAATGTTATCTGCAATGCCCGAGATGTTCAATATAAAATCGAAATTCAACATGCCTGAAGCTTGTTATGACCAATTGGCAGCTATGATGCAGAGGGTGCTCCCTAAAGGTAATATTTTGCCAAAGAACTTTTATAAAACCAAGAGAGAGCTAGCTAATCTTGGATTGAAATACGAGAGGATTGATGATTGCAAAAATAACTGCATGTTTTATTACAAAGAAAATAAGTATTTGCAATCATGTGGTGTTTGTCAACATCCTCGATATAAGCCAAGCAAGCCACGAAGTCGAAAGAAAGTGTCATATAAGGTGTTGCACTATTTACCATTAACTCCTAGGTTTAAAAGACTTTATATGTCTGTTAACTCTGTAAAAGAAATGGCATGGCACACAAAGGCACACAAAGAAGGGACTATGGGACATCTTGCACATGGTGAGGTGTGGAAGACTTTTGATAAATGTAACCCTTCATTTATTGCTGAACCACGCAATGTTCGTCTCGGTTTATGTCCAGATGGATTCACTCCATTCAACACTTTTAATTTATCGCCATAAATGTGCATGCAAGAGCCTTATATGTTCTTGAGCCTAGTTATTCAAGCGCCTTTGGGACCTGGAAAAAGCTTGGATGACTTTTTGCGACAACCTATTGACGAAATGAATATGTTGTGGACAGAGGGGGTTCAAACTTATGATGTGAGTAAAAAGGAAAACTTCCAGATAAAGATTGGTATGTTGTGGACAATAAGTGATTTTCCAGCATACGACATTTTGTCTGGTTGGAGCGCTCATGGGAAGCTTCCATGTCCTTATTGCATGAACCAAACGAAGTCGTTCTACTTGACATACGGAAGAAAATCAACTTCATTTGATTGTCATCGTCAGTTTTTGCCAGTGAATCATCGATATAGGAGAGTGATACTCGACGATTTAGAAGGGGCGTAAAGGTGAATGACACACCGCCTCCTCGATTATACAGTGAAGAAGTATGTGGGGAAGTTTGTAAGATCTCTGACATCATATTTGGTACGGAAACTGTTAACCAAAAGATTGATGGCTTTGGCCAGGAACATAATTGGGTAAAGAAGAGCATTTTTTTGGAGCTTCCCTATTAGCAAAATAATCTTATCCGTCATAATTTGGGCGTCATGCATATCAAGAAAAATGTGTTTGAGAACATCTTTAATATAATCATGGATATAAAAACCAAATCTATAGACAATGATAGAGTCCAATAAGACATTGAGAAGTATTGCGACCGACCAGAGTTGAATTTAGTTTATGATGAGAAGAAAAAATCATGGAAACCTAAAGCACCTTATGCCTTAATCAAAGAACAAATTGAAAGTGTGTGCTTTGGGTTCGAGAACTCAAATTTTCGGATGGATACGTCTCAAACATTGCAGGGCGTGTTAACGAGAAGGGCCATTTATATGGAATGAAGAGTCATGATTGTCATGTATTCATGCAAAGATCACTCCCAATAGCATTTAATGCTCTTCCAAAGCCGATATGGGAAACTTTGACCGACTTGGGTGAAGTTATACAAAGGGTACTTTGTCAATGGGTTCAAGTTTCATACCACAGATTGTGGGAAACATAGAACATCATCGAATAAAGGAATTTGTGTGTTGGAAAGCTCAGGTTTAGAAGAGAACACTGATTATTATGGGTTGGTAGATGAGATAATGCAGTTTGATTATTTTGGAAACAAGGTAGTTGTGTTCAAGTGTCAATGGTTTGACACTTCTCAAAGGGGGACAAGACTAGTGCACTCACATTTTAAACTTGTTGAGGTCAACACAAAGTCCAAGTTAAGATCAAGTGATCACTTTGTATTGGCTGAACAAGCTTCTCAAGTATGTTATACGAGTTATAAAGGAGTGTGTAAAATCAAGGTTATAAAGAGAATAACTACACATTTACAGGATCAAGAAGAAGAGGTTGAGGAGAAGGTTGATGATCCTCTGCAGGAGCAAGAAATTTCGACTCTAGCTGGGCAAATTCATTTTGAAGGTCTTGCTGATGTAAACCAACCATGTGATAGCAACCATACTTTAGAAGAAGTGAACCCTGAAGAACTTTGGCAGGTCGTTAATGATGTTGAATGATGAAGATCATGAGCGTGAAAAAGAAATAGACGACGTATTAATAAAAGAATATATAGATACAGATGAAGAGGAAAAGGAAGACAAACCCATACATTACTAATGATGGCATAGATAATAATTAGGGGGCTTGATTGAATTGTTGTTTATTTTACCCCGTTTTGCCTTTTATCTACTTAGAGAAGTGTAAACTCATAGTTTTGTGAGTGATCTTATTCTCGATGTGTTTCTAACCTTATTCATTTTGATTGCAGATGATTCCAGATGTCAACAAAGTCGTGGTTGAGACAATATAGTGTTGGTGCTTGCTTTCATTTTCATTGTATGCCCGATGAGATTGTGAGATTTGTTGGTGCAAATTAATTTAGAGTTTCTAGTAGAGTTACAATCTTTTTTTTTCTCCTCGAATGAACAAGCTTTTGGATTACCATATAATGTTGAGACATTTATTATCTTATAATTTTCATTCTTTTGTATTGTGTGGCTGGTTTATGTTGGTAGTTGGTGGCTTCACTCTCCTCTTCTCCTTCCCATCCTTGTTCTCTATTTTTTTCCCTTCTGTTCTCCCTTGTTCTTTTTTTATTAATTATCATGAAATATAGCATTACAATTACAATTGTTGAACAAGACGAATTTATATATCGATTCTAGATGCAAATCACCACCAATCTCTATTCAGAGAATATAATCACCAATTTCGGGAAATCGAACCCGTGACCTCATGGTTACGGGGTGTCTCAGCTTGCTACTCGGCTACAAACGCTTTGACAAATGTTCTCCCTTGTTCTTGTCTTGTGACTTTTGGGTTTCTTGTAAAGGTTGGTAGCCTTTTTATCTTGCTTGCTAGGTTGTTGTTAATCATTTTTTCACTCTCCTCTTCTCCTTCCCATCCTTGTTCTCTATTTCTTTTTTCCCTTCTGTCGTCCCTTGTTCTTGTCTTGTGACTATTGGGTTTCTTGTAAAGGCTAGTAGCCTTTTTATCTTGGTGGCTAGGTTGTTGTTGGTCACTTTTTGACTCTCCTCTTCTCCTTCGACTCTCCTCTTCTCCT
Source organism: Plantago elongata (assembly GCA_036897095.1). Classification (NCBI taxonomy): domain Eukaryota; kingdom Viridiplantae; phylum Streptophyta; class Magnoliopsida; order Lamiales; family Plantaginaceae; genus Plantago; species Plantago elongata. The sequence goes on along the minus strand of JAYMSP010000307.1, from coordinate 23,972 downwards.
TCCCATCCTTGTTCTCTATTCTTTTCCCTTTTTATTCTCCCTTGTTCTTGTCTTGTGACTATTTAATTTCTTGTAAAGGCCGGTAGCCTTTTTATCTCGCTTGCTAGGTTGTTGTTGGTCATTCTTTATATAATTAAGCATGTTGTTGTTCTTGGCTACTTAAATTATATTTCTTTTGTAAGGGTTGTTAATGTTTTGCATGGAAACGATGCTCTTCATTTCAAGTTCTTTATAATTGTAGTATCGATTTTTCAGTATCTACAAAATATCGATGCAATAAGGAGCTTGTCGCAAATACAAGCAACAAAATTGCATCAGAATAATTATAACAAATAAATTGTAGTAAATTTTGTTGTGATGTTGTTGCTATTAGTATTAGAAATGGAACTTTAAATTTCCATTGCTACTTTCTAGGTAATTTGTGACTACTAGTGACAAAATAAAATTTTGTTAGAATGTCATCGTCACAGTAGCCCTATTTTGTAAAAAAAAAAATTTGTGGCTATTTTTGTTGTTAGGTTGTTGCTATTGTCATAAAGTATATTAGTGTAAAGAAACTGTTGGTATTTTGTAGGTAATTTGTCGCTACTCGACTTCAAATTTTGTTGCAATTTCTTGTCACAGATACTCTATTTTCATGTAGTGTGAACAATAATTTACATTTCGTTGAATTAATTATACGATCTTAAATTTGACATGAAGTACTCATATTTACATATAATTATATACACTATCACTATCCCTATATATATTTAGCGATAGAACATATTCATCTCGTTTAATTAATTATACTGTCTTATAATTTAACAGGAAGATGCTAATATTTATGGATAATTACATACACTACTCCTATATATATTTAGCGCTAGAACATATTCATCCCGAATTTAAAACAATTACATATCTCCACCCGTTGACCAAACCTCCAATCTGGACTATAAGTAAAATTGCAACTAAACCATCTCCTCTCCTCTTCTTTTTCCATTCTTCTTTTCTTTTCTTTAGAAGGTGGGTTCGATTGGAGTTGTTTATACAATACCTTTTTAGAGTTGTATGTGGAGTTTTTTATACAATACCTTTTTAGAGTTGTACATACAACTCTGGTGGAGCTGGTTACAAATTCAATGAAAGTTGTAAATCATCTCCAAATTAGAGCTATAAAAGCAACTTTTAATTGGAGTTGTAATCAGTTTTGTCTAAGCTGTCTATACAACTCCAATTAATAAAATATAATGTATCAAACAAATATACTTATTGACGAATTGTAAACCTTTTAATGAAATGGAATATGTGTAAGTGTACTTAACACAACCTAACTTTTATTTAAGACCTACTGTTTTCACACGGAACACATATATTCACTTTTTTAACTTAAAAAAGAAAATTGCCTTTTACAAGTTTTTGTGATGAAATTTTCATGTATTAATACTCCCAACATTTTGGCAACAAGTCTACAATTGATAGACACGATTTAAGGTTAAATTAGTTTTGAAAAAACAAACAAAGTCTTATGAGATACAGTTTCTATTTAAAGACGGTTCATGTCATCAATAAAACAACATGTTAATTAAAACGACTATATATGTTGTTAATTAATCAAATATTATTTTAATATTAAAAAATTATAATGTTAAGAACATTGGTGTTTTGATTAATTATATTTATGATTTTCTTATAAATATAGACGGATAAATTAACTAGAGATCGTTTCTTATAAAACTTGCCAAAGAAAAGGTTTATTAGTTGATATTATGTTTCTATTTAATAAATTTATTCCCTCCATAACGCAGGATTTTATATATTTTATCACTTTAACTGTTTTACAAAACGTTATACATTAAAAGAAAATAAAAAATAAAGTTAACACCTAACATATTATCTATGCATTTTTATCACTACATTTCCCACTAAAAATACACATTTTTACAATATTTCACATCTCATCATTTTTTTAAATTCTCATAAATAACTATGTGTCAATTCTAATAAATGAAGTTCTGTGAATTGAATGATAACTTTCAATAAACACTCTAACTAATAAATGGTAAAGATTTTAGTGAAATCCAGATTGTATATTATCATGAAATTCAAAGCATTATTGTTATGCATAAGATATTAGGGATGCATGTATAAGCTCTATGTCACTCTTAGGCAAAGAAAGTGTGTTGCTACATACTAATAAGTAATAACAATACCCCTTTGATTCAGGATGTCTGTTGTGTACATTTGAAACTCTGGAGGCTACACAATTAAGATCTTGATGATCAGTTAATTGCAATAAGACTGCATATTGTATAGCTTTCTAGCTAGTCTAGAGATTAATTAGATAGAATTTGGATACGAAACCATACACAAAATTTACACATTAATTTGTATATGCACATGTGCACTCACCAGACACACGATATGAATGTGTACGCGAGACTCACGTAAGCCCACTCTGCGGATGGTAGGTGCACCAAGATATGAGATAGTGAGATCAGCATTAACCAAGCCCTGTCATGCATCTTACCTGAGCATCACTTCTTCATTTTTTACTTAAATTTTAGCCGCTCAACATCCATTAGTAAAGCAATAGGACTGTGTTTCCATATAATCAACCAAACCAAGAATATATACTTGTGAAGGATAAACTAAATAAACAAATTGACAATTCTATCAAAAGTGAACTCATCTTCAAAACCATACAGCCAAAATTTGAGCTTTCTGACAATCATTATCATACCCCTCTGTGGCCCAAGTACTCCATGATAGATTATGTATAAATAATCCTAGTCTAGTTAAAGTTAGTTAGCATAATCCTAGTCTAGTTAGAGTTAAGATATAATTCATATTTTCATTAGAGTAGTGTAGTTTGTATTTGTATATATACTCCTTGGTATTCATTAATACAATCACAAAAGATATTCTTTCATGGTATCATATTGGTTTCGATTTTCTACGCTGCCAATCCTCTTGAATATCTGGTCGGTCGTCTTCACACAAATTGATAATGGCCTCTCACGTCTATCGATTTCCCCTTCTCGATTGGATCAATGTCCTATCGAGCTTCTCCTTCCATCGTCTATTTCTCTACAAACAGTGGCTTCCCATCCCTTCCCCTATTTTTCGATTTCGACTGACCCCATTCCTTTACCATGTCGACTACTTGGTCTTCTACTCCCGTGGTTAAAACAGTTCCTCCTCCGGCCCTCACGGCCACAAATCTCATGCCGTACGTTTCCATCGTCCTTGAATTGGAGAACTCGCAATACGCAACTTGGGCCGAATTGTTTCAAATTCATGCTCAAGCCAATCGTATTTTGCACCACATTATTCGGCCTCCGGAAGGTAAGGAGAAACCAGCTCCTAGGATTGATGAAGAAATTGAAACGTGGTCTACCATTGATGCTACGGCCCTCCAATGGATTTATTCCATGATTTCAAACGATCTCCTCAATACCATTATCGAACCTGGTGCGACTGCTATGGAAGCTTGGGATCGATTGCGGGAGATATTTCAGGACCATAACCTCTCGTGCTGTTATTCTTGAGCAGGAGTTACGTCTACCCGGTTGGAAGACTTTCCCAATGTCTCCACCTATTGCCAGCGTCTCAAGAGCTTAGTTGATCAGCTCAAAAACGTTGGAGCTCCTGTCCCAAACAGTCGACTAGTTCTTCAGCTTGTTTCGGGATTAACCGAAGCATACAAAGGCATGGGTACTCAGATTCGTCATGGCAAGGTATTACCATCCTTCTCTGAAGCCCGTTCTTCTCTTTGCCTAGAGGAACGGAAACTTGCTGCTACTATGTCTATAGGTACTGGGTCTGCTATGGTTACCGATGTTCGTGATGACCACTCCGACAACACCAACCAACCACGTAACATGAATAATGGCAAGGGCAATGGACAAGGAAAGAAAGGTAAAAAAGGCAAGAACAATGGTCAAGGAAAGACTAATGTTCAAAGTAATACTGGAAATTCGCAACCTCCGGACGCATGTACCTTGGCAAGCTACACAACCAGGTAGCTGGCAGTGGGTACCACAATGGGTGCCGCAATAACTACTAAAAAACTTCAACAACTGTGACTACCAAAATGTGACCATAGAATTTGTTGTAACATTAGAATGAATTGGGAATAGAAAATAATATGTTAAACATATTTTATTACAACATGTTGTCATAGAAAAATGATACGGTCCACAAAAAAACATGTATAAGGTTTTTCGGTCACAAAATAAATTATATGTTTGACTCCCCGTGCAATATAAGAAATTTACTCTTTTGTGACCATATTTACTACATTTGGCTGTCACAAAAAACCCACCTTCTCAAATTAGTATTTTATACCGTATAGAGGTGGTATATTACAAGGTTTACGTGTTATTGTTGTCATATAAGCAAATGTATGTATTTTGAACTATCCATACATCTTAATTGTACGTATTTACGAAGAGAGCTTATACGTATTGCATTCCAATAAGGTGCAAAACTTATTTAGCACAATACTTTTAAAAAATCAATAAATTCTACCTGTAGATTTGTATAATTGTGCTCCCCTTAACTATACTACTAATAATAATTTTTCACACGTATAGGTACATAAGCATTTAAAGTTTCACTTTGACGGAGCAACATATAACTATTAGATCGATAATTATGTATTTAGTACATTTGAATTTTTATTATTGAATAAGTTTACATATGATAACTTCTTGAAACTTACTTATGAACTTTAATTAGTAGCTAAATCCACATTTATAATACGGAGTTCACCCATAAATAATACTTATTGGATTGAAAGTAAATTGGCCATATCACGTTTCTATTTATATATAGAACAATAAATTATGAAAAAAAAATTCATGAGTAAAAGTTCAGACGCATTTGATCAAATTTAAGTTCACCCGATTAATCTTGTTAAACCTCGTAGTGAGAAATAACCCGGTCACGATTCCTAAACATGTGTAACCCCTTCGAGCGTGCGATGACTTTGATTATGACAAGTGATTTGAACACCTTTTCAGTTGATTATTCATTTCAGTATATTTTACGAAATTCAACATAAATCAAAGTTACTTAATTAGAAGGTAAATTAAAATAATTAACTAATTATATAAAAGTCGATAGAATTTCTTTATGCAAGAAATTCATATGTATATGCAAAAATTATATGTTTCACAAAATTCTATATAAACCCAAAATTCCCAATGAGCTAAAATATCTTTTAGTTTATTTTTATTGGGGAAAAAGCAAAGGCTCTCGAGAATTTTATATATAAAGGGAATCATTGCGGTTTATGAGAACCCGCGTACATCAAGTATTTCATGAGAATTACATCCCAAACAAAAGACTATTATGTTCATATACCATCTAGGATTTACAAAATTTGTATAATGGAGCAACTTGAAACTAGAAGTGTACCATCCATACTGCCAAAGTATCTCACATAATTGCTTGTGAGCTATCATCCTTGATCCTCCATTAGCCCTACAAAAAAGTTACTTCTATTGCCTCTTTGTCATTCCTCAAAACAATGTAACATTCCACATGATGTGCATAATAACCTTGCCCAAAACATAAATCAATCTACAAGGCATTATTACAAAATCCACAAGTGCCAGCAATGAAACTCTATCCTGCAAAATCCTATTTTTGGCTCCTTCACATAACCACCAAGACATCAAGATACAGAGTTTTCCCCACCTTGAAAAGACATGGGCATTTCCAAGAAACAAGGCAATTTAATAAACCAATAGAAGCTAATAGTCTAGCTAAAATAACGTTCTACCTGCCCAGACTAACAGTACTATAAAGCCTCCAAAGACCAAAAACAAACCTAAAAGGCATATACCTTCTACGATCCCCGATCAAACTAAAACTAAGCGACATACAAGTCACCAGCTTAGCAGAGCAAAAGATAAGTATAATGAGCCACTTATAACTGTTTTTGGCTTCTTTTTTGTGCCTTCTTTTTTTTTTCAGCACACTTGTTTTGTTTATAGATAAATAATACGCACCTTATTTTTTTAGAGTGTTGTTTTTAGAGCAATGCATCACATCCAAGTTGTGAGGTACGGGAAGCATGGACCAATATGGAAGCTCATGTAGTGCTGGTTTCCTTGTCCAATTGTGATCCTTGCCGAACCTTCGAATTTTTCCCCCTTGTAGTGTATCAATATCCGGGAGAGCATATATTGTACTCATACTTTCAACAATAGTCTTTCTCTCTTGCATCACTTTTTCGACAATATTATTGTACTTAAAATCTAAAGAATTGTACCTCAATAGATGTTGTGCTTCAAGAAAAGCTCTGTGACAATCAAACCAGCAAGGCTTATGCCCATCTCGTAAACGAAATGCATCTGCATCACCCTGGCAATATGGACATGATAATCTCCCATGTGTACTCCAACCTGACAACATCCCATAGGCAGAAAAGTCATTGATAGTCCACATCACAACAACTCTCATCTGGAAGTTCTCTTGTTTTATACAATCCCATGTTGCCACACCATCACTCTACAACGACTTGAGCTCATCAATTAGTGGTCGTAGTATAACATCTATTTTATTGTCGGGGCTTGAAGGGCCTGATATCATCATACTCGTGAATATGAACTCTTCTCTCATGCATAAATCAGGGGGAAAATTGTACAAAGTGATGGAACACTGGCCAACAAGAGTAGCTTGGTCCCACACTATCATTTGGACAGAATCCATCTGTGCAAATTCCAATACGGACATTACGAGTTTTCGCCGTGAATTCTGGGTGTGCGAGGTTGAAACCCTTCCACGCCTCGCCTTTCACAGGATAAACCATTTTATCTAACCAACCTTGACAATTTGCACGCCATATTTTCTTATAAGGGACTTCAGTCTTACTTCCATAACTCATCGGTGCATACCTCGCGTAACCAAAACTTGGGCAAGATCTCAAATTAGCATATTCATTGTAGTATATGCAGCAATAATACTTACATATATCATATTTAATAACCCCAAGGCCAAGTTTCAACATTACCTTTTTCATCTTGTAATAAATATCGGGTATGGAATGTTGATATTGAGGTAAAACTATGTTCCTGCATCCTCAAGTTGTGCCTGTGTTGTTGGATGTGACGTCTTGAATCGGATAACATCAGTGATCCAGTGAAGGAGTGACATGTTGTGCCCCTCGTATAAAGGTTGGTCAGCACTGGTAATCAGGTCGTAAAATTCCTAGTGTCCTCATTTGGTTCATTTGGCATTTGATCCTCTTAGTATTGACTGTGTTGTGGAAACCGACCATACACAAAATCTCGATCGTGGCGAAACACGTTGCCCGGTTCATCCACATGTGCAAAAGATGGGCCCGCACCTCCTATATCGAAACTCACGCCATGTTTCTCATAATCTTCACCGTGTCGATCCCAAATGTAATATTCTTTTTGAAACCCTTTCCGGTACAGATGCAATATGACAGTGCTACGATCACGGGAGGCCAGTCACAATCACATTTCAAACATGAACACATAATTTGATCCTGATTCTGAGATATAAAGGCCCAGTCGCAAAAACGCTCAACCCTGCTAAAAACTCAGGTGTAAGGCCATCAGGGCCCCATCTATTATACATCCATTCCCTAAAATTACTCATTGTATATGGCATGAAGTATATGAAATAAGACAAGTCAAACGAGTAAAATATAAAGCATAATGTAATCACTAAATTAATCAGACAACAAAATATCACTATAATTAAAAAATACAATGCTGGCATTAATTAAATATTATAAGTAAATTACTAACAACTTATATTAAAACATATCTTGTTTTACCAATTGCAAGCTTAAGGAGGCAAGAAATAAAGTAGTTTTAAGAAGTGAGAATCAGTATTAAGTGTGTGAGAAGTGTGGAATAGAAAATGTGAGTGTGGAATATAAATAGTGTGAATCAGACTGATTAAAAATGAACGTCTTTGTATTATTGAACTTTGAAGTGTGTGATGTTGATAAGACAGGATAAGGGAAATTCTAATTTTGTATATCCAGAGGTTCACCTTCTGAGACATATAAAACAAAAGAAATTATTTCATACTTAGCTAAATTAAAATGTTACAAAATAGTTATGGGTAATTATAAAATATAAATTAAATTTTTTAATGAGATTACAAACCCATTTAAAATATTTTAACTTAATGTGGTCACACATGTCCATAAATACTCTCTAGTCTCCAACTCCAGTGCCATTTCAGTTTCAGTGGTTATTTTCTTCCTTCATAATTTATCTCTTCATCCATTCATTCTTACATCTTCTATCCTTAGTATCATCACAACACTAATGTTTTATATGTGTTGTAATTTATATGTAGGGACTGAAATCTCCAATTTGAGTAACATGTCATACAATAATTGTTCATTCTCTTATATTATGTAGTTGTTCCTTCTTTATTCATTGATTTCTTTACTAACAAGTTCTTCACTTTCTTTCTTTTGCAGAATTTGGTAGCTAGAAGGCATTGGAGTACTTGCTTGCAAAGCACAAAGACCTTTTTGATGAAAATATTCAATAAACCTGTAACTATTTTTTTTGTTAGTCAAATTAGAGAATTTTATTGATATGTACACATATGTAAACTTGTCAATTTAATGTTGAGCATATGGAAATGGAATATTATAAATATATCAATTTTGAGTTTTTCCTCACAATTTATATAAATACAATGCATTTACATTTTGTATATTGTTTCATCACTAAACAAACCAATACTTACATATGTAGTCATCATAAGTTATTTGTATATGGTACAAAATAATCTAAAAGATAAATATTAAATAAATGTATAAATTCGTATAGTGTGACAGCTTAAAGTTACAAAATTAATATTTCATATAATAATTCACTACCAAAATTATAATTTGCAATTATTGAGCTGGCCAAGAAAATTAAAATCTTGTGCCCGACTACTGTCACAAAACAAGGAGAAATTTTATATTTACAAATTCTATTAATGTGACCACATACAGTCACGGTTGGTAAATATTTCTTTTGTGACAGTGATCTTATAGACTAATAAATACCTTGTATAAACATTTTCCTTTTAAAGTTTGTATTGATATGGTTTGACTTTGCTTTATTTCAGTAAGCTGTCATAGAAGTGTTGTTACAATTAATCTAATGTGACCGGCGGTTATACATGTTTCTTTCTGTTACTATGTAATCTGTGACCCCGTAGTATTACATTTTGTTGTCATATTAATAGCTCATGTGACCTAGTTTTGCTGTTTGTGACAGCTTTCCACGGTTATAAATGTTGTAATTTTCTAGTAGTGAATTGCAGCCCCTTCCGTGCCCGTTTCCACACAGCCACCTGGCTCGGCGTTTCGCCCGCCACCACCTCTGGCTCCACAAGCCTATGCTACTTCTAACACACCTTATGGAACTTACGTACCAACGAATGTCAATGCAGCTATGCACACGATGAGCTTGACCCACCTGCACCCACTTGGTATATGGGTTCTAGACGTCATCGCACATGACCTCCTCGAACGGTACGCTCTCGTCTTATTCTAATTCAAGCATTCATAATAATATTGTCGTAGGTAATATTTCGGTTAATGGTTGTGGGAATACTACTTTGCCTTTCAAAACTCGTCCGCTTCATCTTACTCGTGTTTTGCATGCTCCTAAAATCATTAATAATCTTATCTCAGTTCGCAAATTTACTTCTGATAATTTTGTTGTCGAATTTGATCCTTATTAATTTACTGTGAAGGACTTTCAGACGGGGATGACAATAGTGAGATGTGATAGTCAAGGAGATCTCTACCCCTTCACCAACATCACCCTTCCCACCCACCAGCCTTTGTCTTTTGTTGTTGTGTCATTGCCAACTTGGCACGAGCGTCTAGGTCATCCAGGGCATGCTATTTTGGAGTCCCTTAGGTTAGACAAACATGTTGTTTGTAATACACCTAAGCCTACTAGTATCTATCGTTCTTGCATTCTCGATAAACAGGTTAAGTTACCGTTTGAGTCCTTCAGTAAAACTTTGTTACCTTTTGACATTATTCACTGTGATTTATGGATGTCACATGTTTTAAGTTCACTTGGCCATCGATATTATGTGCTTTTTCTTGATGATTTCTCAAACTTCTTATGGACTTTTACTATTGCCAAGAAATCTGATGTGTATGATAAATTCTTGATCTTTCACACCTATATACTTACCCAATTTGAATGAAATATCAAAACCAGTCAGGTGATAATGGGGGAAGTATGACAATAATCGTTTTGGGAAGTTTTGTGAGTCTAATGGATTATCTTTTCGCTTTTCTTGTCCTCAAACTTCTTCCAGATTGGTAAGGCTGAACGAAAGATTCGCTCCATAAATAACATGATTCGAACCTTGCTTGATCATGCGTCATTAACATCTTCTTTTTGGCACCACGCTTTAAACATGGCAACTTACCTCCTTAATATTTTACCCAGCAAACTCTTGGACCATAAATCACCGCTATAAATATTATATCACCGTAAATCATCCTATAACAATCTCCGTGTGTTTGGTTGCCTTTGCTAACCCCTTACACCATCTAGTATTGTTCACAAACTTCATGCTCGGTCCTCACCTTGCGTTTTTTTGGGGTACCCAGATAATCATAGTGACTATAAGTGATATGATATTTCGTCCCGTAAAATTGTTATTTTTCGGCATGTGATCTTTGATGAAATCAAGTTCCCGCTTGCTAGTCTAAATTCCTCTCCCTCGCAGAATTTAGATTCATTGAAAACAGGATCCCCTACTTCCCTTTTTCACTTAATGCCCGTTCCTAGGGCCTGTACTCGATCGACTACTGCCCAACAACCCTACGCTAGCAGCAGTCCACTACTGCCCAACAGCTACCCGACCTGCCTAGTCCAATCCCCTATTCTGCATACGCCTCTGCCTCCTCCTCCGCATCACACACCGCCACCATATCCAGGTCAATCTCCACCTATTCTGGACCCACCAAAATCGTCTAGCTCGGCTTCGCCACCCTAACCCCAACGTATATGGTCCTGATTATGTGAATCTAGCTACGGTTACGAAGTCTACCCTTCCTCATAATCCGGCTTCTGCTCTTAGAGATCAAAACTGGAAATGGGCTATGAACGACGAATTTGATGCTCTTATTAAGAATAAGACGTGGGAGTTAGTGCACCGTCCTCATAATGTCAATAGTATTCGTTCAATGTGAATTTTTACTCACAAGTTAAATCTAATGGGGACTTTGAGAGGCCCAAAGATTGTCTTGTAGGTGATGGCAAAAAAAACAGGTGGGTATCGATTGTGGTAAAACATTTAGCCCTGTGGTTAAGCCAGCTACGATTCGCACCGTTTTGAGTCTGGCCTTATCCAAGCATTGGTAGATTCACCAACTCGATGTAAAAAACTCCTTCTTGCATAGGGAACTTAAGGAGACAGTTTGTATGCATCAACCTATGGGGTTTCGCGATCCTACTCATCCAGACTATGTTTGCCTACTTCGAAAATCTCTCTATGGACTCAAGCAAGCTCCGCGAGCTTGGTACATTTGCGGACTATGTGGCAACATTGCGTTTCGTGATAACTCCTTATTTGTTTACTATAAAGGCAAGGATCGAGCGTTTCTCCTGCTATACGTCGATGATATTATCCTTACTACATCCTCCGACTCTCTTCGTTGTTCTATCATGGCACTCCTTGCTTCGGAATTTATTTTGAATGACCTAGGGCCATTAAATTACTTCCTCGGTATTGCGGTTACACATCATAAACATGGGATGTTTTTGTCCAAAGCAAGTATGCTGAATAAATTATTGATCAAGCGGAGATGTCTTCTTGTAAACCATTGGCGACACCGGTAGATTCGAATCCCAAAGTCAGTCGTGGTGATGGGGCTGCTGTCGACAATCCAACATAGTATCGCAGTCTTGCTGGTGCTCTTCAATACTTACATTTACTCGACCAGATATCTCATATGTTGTCCAACAGATATGTCTTCACATGCATGATCCTCGAGTTGTTCACATGAATGCACTTAAACGCATCCTTCGCTATATCCTGTGAACTCTTTCCCACGGTTTACACCTTTACTCCTCCCCAAGTTCGCCCTTGTCTCGTATACTGATGTTGATTGTGGAGGGTGTCCAAATACTCGACGATCGACCTCTGGTTATCACGTATTCCTTGGAGTTAACCTTATCTCTTGGTCCTCTAAGCGACAACCTACCATGTCACGTTCAAGTGCGGAAGCAGAGTATCAAGGTGTTGCGAATGTAGTTGCCGAATCATGTTGGTTGCGTAACTTGCTTCTGGAATTACATTGTCCTATCTCGAAGGCTACTTTGGTATATTGTGACAATGTGGATAAATCCTCTTAGGAAATCCAGTTCAGCATCAACGTACCAAGCATATCGAGATGGATATACATTTTGTTCAACATGTTACTCGTGAAAATGTTCATGTACTACATGTTCCGCAAGATATCAAATTGCAGATATTTTCACTAAATGCCTACTTCGAATTTTGTTTAAAGATTTTCGCTCCAGTCCCAGCGTTCGTCCACCTTCCGTTTCGACTACGGTGGTGTGACAAATTATGTGTAGATAAGCCTAGTCTAGTTAAAGTTAGTTAGCATAATCCTAGTCGAGTTAGAGTTAAGATAGAATTCATATTCTCATTACTCAGTAATGTAGTTTGTATTTGTATATATACCATATTCTTTCACTCCAAACACCTTTGACCATCTTGATATCCCTGACCCTCATGCTCTTCAAGGGTAGCTAGATTTAGGAACCTATACAATTATACCAGACTCTGCTTCAATTATACAAAAAATCCATTGACCAGACACATCTTTGCATAACTTCCTTGTTTTCATCACGGAACATGAGGCCTGTTAGGTGGTGATGGTACTCCCCGAGCAAAATGTGGTGCTGCAGAACCTTGACCGTCCCTACTATTTTGTGCAGGCTGTGCTTGTTGATTTGGTCGGATAATGTACTGATTCATTGCATCAATATAAGCTTGCCCAGATAGAGCCCCACGCATCCTACCTGCAGGCCGCCAATTCTGGTCAGCTGGATCATGCGATTCAATTGTGGTAGACTGAGCATTCATATGTACTGGAGGAGCAGATGCAGTTCTCGAAGGATCAGCAGACATCTGTGCACTAGCCAAATGAGGATATCGTCTGTCAAATTGCAAAATGCTTGGACTTGGGGGCGGATGCATCATTCTATTAATCACCTGCTGGCTTGAAGTGCTTCGGACCAGATTTGAGGCCTGGAGTCCAAAATGTTGCTGAAGTACCTGAATATAACAAGTCAATTAGCATAGAAAATTGCTCCAAAAAAAAAAAAACAAGTCAATTAGCATTGCTCATGGAAATTCCAGAACAGGTTTCTAAAAGGGGAAATATATTTATGCGTGCGCCAGTTGGGGCGGATGCATCATTCTATTCATCACCTGCTGGCTTGAAGTGCTTGGGACCTGATTTGAGGCCTGGAGTCCAATATGTTGCTGAAGTACCTGAATATAACAAGTCAATCAGCATTGCTTATGGAAATTCCAGAACAGTTTCTAAAAGGGGATATATATGTATGAGTGCGCCAGTTGGAAAACTATCACATGAGCAAACCAAAGTGGCACATTATACTTTGCAACAGAATTAATGCATCAAATGTGCATCCACAAACTTGGGAATTCTGGCCTTTCAACATAAATTTTATGACTATTCCTTTAGTAATAACTTCAGATTTCTTTAAATATTCCTTCAAGTTCATATAGTCCCAGGGAAGGTATTAATTTAATTTATTAGATCCAAAGAGTAACAATCACGGTCAATGTTTTTCACAAATTTAAAAGTTGAGGTTGATAAGTGAGAATTCTTGTCTCTTGAGTCTAGCGATGAGAATGCAAAAGGCATATATAGATGGGGTCAAGTAATTATCACTAAATTAAATATGAATGAAGAGAATACAGTTAACACAATGTCAAAGAGGAAGCAATCAGCAGTAGAAAGTTTACCTGTGCACCAGGGTATACATACAGCGGAAAATATGAGTTCTGCTGTGTGTAATGTGGATTTGGAGGAATGGTGTTAACTACTGGTGCTACAGATGAGGTGAGAGATGCTGTTGGAAGGTCATACTGGATGGAAGTATTCCGACTATTTCCAGACCTATGTTCTTGTACATTACTCGGGGCCTGCAGGGGTAGGACTGAAGTACCCATTATGGGGCTGTGAATTGATGGAAATGGTCCGAAAGTGGCATGGAGGTATGGATTACTACCTGGATGCTGCATCAACATATATGGTGGATACATTCCCCTTTGTGGCATCAAGGTTGTGAATTGACCATTACATGAGTCAGAAGGAGAAGCAATATAACTGGGAGTGGAGATGGAAACACGAGACATCTGTCCCCTTGATTCAACATCTCCAGAAGTATTTGGATTGGCCACACTCGAGTTCACTAATAAAGTTTGAGTTGGGTGAAGTTTTCCATCAGCAGTTTCATGATCAGTGATGGCATCCATAACATCATCTATCTCGGTAAGATCCATAAAATCCATAATTGTGTTTGGCGAACGAACACATTCAAGTAAGGCGTCCTCCTCAGAACTTTTCTTATCTGTCTTCTGCACAGCATCATTAATTGCAGCAGCAGCATTCCAAGAACCATCTGATGAGAAAACTACATCACGGGCCTCAGGTCCAACCTCTTTCAAGACCTGACAAAAAGAAAAGGAAATATACATTGCTTAAATATGTAGCAATGTACAGGAAAAGAGGTGGGAGGTGATCTTGCAGTAAGCTACTTACCTTATCCATCTTTTTATCAATGCAAATATCAGTAAAGCAGATGTGCTGATTGCAGCATGGGCAGCGCCAGGAGGGTCGTCTTGAATTTATATCCACGTAGTTGTCAAAATCGAAACACTAGTATCACAAGGAAACATAACATGTTAACAGATGTAAAAAATGTGATTGCATGGAATGAGGCCAATTTTAGTAGGTTCCACTAACTATTATGTTGGTTAATAGCAGTAAGTAAAAAACGGAGTTATTATAGTCTTCTCATTTCATACTTCTCCCTCTTAGCACTACTAGAAATGTCACCCAGTGACCAATGCAAAATTAGTTCCAAATATAACAGTATGGCAATAAAGCAAACACAGCAACTAGGATATTATGACTTGGCAAAACTTATCATGCCGTTGAATTAGAACATAGAATAATCACTTTTATTGGGACAGAAAAATCCGCATGCACTTAATGGGACAACTTCACTACTACAGATATCCAGTGTCTGCAATCGCCCGATCACTTTATAACACATTAACACACTTTCATATGTGATGCTATGCTTACAATTACCTGAATATGTTTGCACAAACGTCCTTTGACTGGAATTGTGATACGCCGTAAGCTGGTAAATGGAGAATTAAGTAAACCAAACAGGCAGAATTTGGTTGCACGAACAAAGAGAACCATGATATAGTTTAAATTTAAATGCAATATGAATAACAAAGTGGACATATAACACAGGAGCATTTATAGTAACAAGCTACATGGTTATCAAAAAGACAAGAGGGTTCCTGATGATGATGATAATTCACCAGACTCGAATCAAGACTGACTATCAGTGCTCAATGTATAATTACACATGTTCATAGATAGATGATACCACTTTTAGAGGATCAACTTTACACACACATATACCAAAAAAGGCAATATAATGAATCAGAACATAGTGATGAAACACACAGACAAAATCCTAGACAGTCTGGACTCTGGAGTTATGCTTTCCTTCTATGTGGCGTTTCAGTTTTCACTGACCAAAAGGTTTATAAGATTGTTGCAACATGTAAATAACAAAAAGATGAAAGTGCATGATTCATGCAGGCCCATCGAAAAAGGGGACAAGACTGGTCTATTGAGCTTTATGCTCCGGCCATTTTCTGCAAAGACCGAACTTGTAAAAGGCACTATATATCTATCAAGGTCAAATCATGCATCTCATAGATATATCCAATGAACGGCATGCAAATGGACGATAAAAGCATCGACAGGAGCATAAATTTCATATGATAGAGTAGGTTTGTGAATATTAAGAATAAAAGAACATCCAGCATGAAACCTAGTTTAAGAAGCAAATGTGAGGGTTACCTGATAGGACAATTTAGTGAAATTCGGGATGAACCCTCAACTATATCGGAATCTACAAAGAGGAAAAAGAACAGTGAGAGTTAAGTTCAAAGTATAAGCATGTTTTCAAGAAGTAACATTTATGTTTATATGGTGATAGTACAAGTCTTCAATTCAAAAACATGCTCACCCGCCTTTTGTCTCTCCCAAAATACATGTTATGGTTTTTGTTATGAGCACCAACATTATCAATCTTTTATGTTTCAAAATTCATAGTTCTGTTGACTTTGCCCCCGAAGTTTCAAACTTGGAGTAATTTGCCCCCTAAAAAAAGCTCTAAAACCCATAATTTCATAGGGGAGTCGCACACAATACACATGCAAACTTACAGGGCAGCTGCACAATGTATAAACATTAAAAGGAAACTTACACATGCACAAACTTTAAGGCGCACTTCACACAAAAGGTCAAACTTCAGGGGTCAAAATATTTTCTTTTACAAAATTATGAGCAGAAATTTGACTGAGAAGAAGGTATCTTTATTCTAGTCACACCTGAATCCACCGTAGCAGAAGCATGCTCATAATCTTGAAGAGCATTCATACCAGGTTTGGCTACCTCTACCTCAGTTGTGAAAGCAACAGCTACAGCATAATTACCTTCAGAATAAACGGGACCAAGAGTAAGCACCATATGAAATGCTAAACAGAAAATGCAGAAATATGATCTGTGAAGCCTCTGTCATACAAACCATCAAATTCACCAACAGCCTGGAGGAGATTAGACCCATATTTCAGATGCTGTGTTATGACAGTTGGAGTTTGAGGCCCAGTGTTCTACAATAGGCACATAATATTCAGAAATGATAATTTGCAGGCTGTCTTAAAAATATAAAGGTGCTTCTTCAAAGAGTTGCTTTTTAACAAACCACAAAAAAAGTAGTTCTATTCTCCACTCCCTTTCCGTTCAGTAAGAAGCTGCAGAAGTAATATAAATGAAATTTATGAATCTGGTTGTAACCCAAGGAAAGTCAACAAATGACGCTTATGCACAGAAGACAGAAATTGGTGTTGTTTAGAAATTACTCACTTCACTTTGGGGGGAGTAATAAGGCAGGAAGATGTCTCAATATTATCCTTTTGTACAACAAACAACCTCTGTAAGTAAAGATTAAACTGTAAGATATTATCACAGGCATTTTCATCCAGACAAGTTGAAAACTATCATTAATTATGCATACTGCTTTCTCTCCTGGAGAAACCTTCCAAGTTCTTGAAATCTGGAAGTCACCAAGATAAGCATCATATCCAGGCTACAAGAGAAGAAAGTTAATTAGTGCTACCAGTGGCTGAATCATTCCTCATTGGATGAGGTTAGAAGAAATATAGAACCTTAGCTTCAAGAAGAGTAAGCATGTGACCAATCTTGATATGCGGATAAAATCTGGAGACATACAAAGCCAAAATTTCTTGAGTTGCTGCCTGATGGCGTAAAAATCAACTAATGGAGAAAATGTTCAGACCGCAGCCACAAGGGGGGAGGGGAAGTGGGCGCAAAAATTGTTAGTGTGGGTCTTAGATGAGAACTGTAACCAAGATTTTTTTTTAAACAACGTATAAATAAGTAAATTGAGCATCTATATAATATGTGCATTAGAAAAGTAGGAGAGATCTGTATCAAAGTGTATAATCCATACTTCTTTACTGCAGTTAACATAAGAGGACTTAATATAAAATATCTCATCAGTTGAGCTCAAGTTGGACCACAAAATTTGATCAGCAGGAAAGCATCCCTTGGCCTTAGACACCAATAAATATAGCATGTGACCGTAAATCATGTCAGAAGTCTATTCAGGTCAAATAACGATATCAAGAACTTCCTTCGGTCCATTAGTAACTAAAGGGACAACTTCATGTAGGATTATTCTGAAAATATTAGTTTGTGAGTGGTATTATATTGATGAAGTTCTAAGTGAGTGATAAAGTTGTAAAAAGAAAAAAATGAAGTGATGATAAAGTAGGAAAGAAAAATAATTAATAATTAATTAGTGGGATAAAATAAAACCTTCATTTATGGGTTACGAAGTTTTTCATGGAACACCAAAAGAGAATAGTTAGGAAGTTTCTAATGGGACAGGGAGTAGTAAAATATCCCTGAGGTTGGTTTAGATTTTGGATTATTGCATGTTGGCTCAACACTTCATTATTGTTTTCCTTTTTCTTGCTTTCTTGTTACTTGAAGAGCCATAGTAAAGTCATCCTGATTATGTCCAGCAAGAACTCGAATGAAGCACATTTCTAAGTGAAACAGGCAAAATAAATAAGTATAAAACTGCATCATTGTTAAAGACCTGAAAAGTGCAGTGCCATTTTCGCTTGCAGGATATTATCTAAGATCAGACTTATGGAACAACCGCAAATAGCATTTACTAGGATTAACTTCTCATGCAGGACAGGCAGAAAATGTAAGTACTTACCGTGAAATGATCACTGAGAGAACAGGATGGGTATGGCTTGGCTCGGTACTAAGGTTTGGCAAGTTACCAAAATTGCGTGAGATCTGGATCAAGAATAAATATAAATTGAAAATTGGTGGGATAAAACATAACAAAAAAGGTAAAAAGATTGACGAAAACAATTGGGTCTGTAAACCAACCTCATTCGTCAAATCAATAAGTTCTTCTGAACTTTTATCAGAAAACCACCTGTTGTGGCAAGCATTCTGCAGAATCACTATAGATCATTAAAAAAATGAAAGAGCAAAGAATGGGTATGAATGGGTGGGGGTGGAGGGATACATTGCCTCTAAGACGTCCAACAAAATATCAGGATATAATACTATTGGGGTAAGTTATTGTAATAGAGAATAATTAAAAGTGGAGTAAATCATGCTGAGGTAAAAATGAAACTTCATGCACTCACTCCGCACAGCTAATAATGCAGCATTTAACCTTTTTCACAGTTATAAGAAATCCAATAAAATATGAGGATATGTACTCCTTCCACTGCTAATAATAATATAGATCATTAAAATTGTTTTGGGACAATTGTGAAAATTTTATAAACTTGACAGGGGCTGATGTGCAATTTATCCCGTAATTATCTACGTGGAAATTATTTAGGCTATGTTCTCTTCCTCTAAAAACTCATTAATTTTAGTTCAGTTATGCTTTGTTGTTTTTATACTACAAATACATTCCGTTATGTTCTGTTCGGTTCTATTAGATGTAGAGAACAGAGCCTTACTCAGTTTGGCAACTCAGAAATTACATTTTGCACTGAAATTATTGTTCAAATCATAGGGATAAAAGTGAAATCATGAAGTTTGTTTAGGGTACCTCGAGTAATTCGCCCTAACATGAATAGTGAAGTAAGGGCATATACACTTAAGTTTAAAAAATGAGGGGTTGCACTGTAATAGCACAAAACTTTTTTTTTTCAATTTTTATTAATAATTTTTACTTTAACTTTCTTATAATGATGGTCAGTGATTTAGGTCTATTTGTAATTGTACAACACTACTACGGTGACTCAAGTACTTGCGTAATTTGCCCTTATCATAAAAAATATTCTTCAAACTTTTTATCATATTTTAGTTACTTATGAACAATAAGAATCCAGTGAATCGTCAATGAGAACCATTTGAGGGAACGGAGGTGGTAGAACTTTTCACATGTACAAAGATCACAAGGACAACAATAAAATGACATGTGAATAATTCTCCAATCGCCTACACTTCTTCACACAAAACATCATAACTAACATAAGAAAAGACTGTTGATCATAAAAAATGGTTGCTAGTTTAATATATTACCTTAACAGAAAACATGAGAACCATAAGAGGTGGCTGCAGCAAGGGAATACTTTTGTTCGATTCACAAATCTGCGGATATAAAATTACCGAAAGAATAATGGATGTATATTAGATGAAACTTACTACATAACAATGATAAGCTCAAAGGATCAGCAAAAAAAGAGATAATTATGAGTTATAGTCTTATCATTTATCATATACTAGTGTTATTATTTTCAAATGTGATATGAGCTATAGTCTTGTCTATCCAGAAAATATACGTACATTTAGCTTTGGGAGAATTCACAGTAGTTATTAATCCATCTGGAATGAGTCTCTGAGTATCAAACCTGAATACATACTCCAGCTGCTAGACGAACTACTCTATTCTAAAAAGATAAATTATATAATGTTGCTACATGACCTGATTTTAGATTCACGAAAAACAGACTTAAGAGTAGAGCAAATCTTTTCGAGATGTGTATAGCCTTTGATCGCAAATTGAGTTAAGAACAAACCCAGCTCCTATGGCTATTATTATAATGGTGACTCCGGACTAGTGATATTTGTTTCTTCTTTACAAAATCTATCATTGGAAAATAGACGACAAGCACAATTCATGTCAATAGTTGGTACCAGTGTTGTGAACTGAGATCGATGTCACGGGTGGGATAGTGAATTGAAAAAAAAAAATACAAGATTTATAAAATGTACATATAGGTATTTGTTAAGTCAGATTTTACAAATAGTCTCATAATATTACTCATATATAGTCGAAAGGCAAGCAAAGTCAAGGAAAGTAGGTAAGGCGGCCTTAATCAGCCGAAATAGGGGCTGGAGATGAGGCAGGCCACAACCGTTCTTTCTTCTTTCCTTCCATTTCTCTCTTTTCTTTTTTCCTCTTCTTCCCATATTTTTTTTTTTAATTTCTGCCTCTATATCTTGTAAGTGGGTTAAATTGCCCAAAAAAGTAACTAAAAACGCACGACGGCCCACTATGCTAAAATGTAGCAGGCACCTGGAAATCGGTGGGATTGCCAACACTGATTGGTACTCCAAGCACATGGCATATCATTTACTACTTTTCGATGTTCCCCAATCCTGAGCTTCAGGGCGTGCAGTCACAGGTATAGTCTCTCAGATTTTTACACAAATAGATACTCTATGATGCATGCATCTCTATCCGAGAAAAAGACCCTAGTAATTAGCTTATTAGCAAGCAAAACCTAAGAACTTTAAGGCCTTACTAATAGATCAGTATACAGAAATTTGAAGGCTCAAAAACAGAGAAAATGGAAAGTAGTATAGAAACCACCACCTGCTTCAAGAGTAAAGGCAACTCCTGGGCTCTGCTATAAACCTCACAGTTGGCAACATAAAAATCAACACCCCTGATTTGCCAGCACAAAGAGAAAATGTAAGCGAAACGCAGGCAGCAACTTTGACTTGAAAATTCACCAAAAACGATGTCCAAAACTCTTCAAGCTACAAGGATAGCTCTAGTGCATGAGGGATTGAATTGCAAGAAACTTGATGCCCTTAGCTTCGCACAGAAAAGAAGTAGAAAATGACAGCAACACAACATCAAAATGGTGAGAAGTGTTAATGCACCTGCAGGCAGTAAAAGCAATCTTCACCACTTCTCATGATGTGGTGGTGGACTGCTGGTGACTATGTTGAGTCTTTTGAATTCATGCAATATGAGCATAACAATTATGTGTAGTTCATTGTATAAACGAGAATTAATGGTTACGCAGATTGAAAAATAAAAAACATTGCCACACTCAAAACAATCTGTAGTTCTGTTTTCCACAAGAGCAGTAACACTAAAACAATTGCACGCGTATTGAAACACTTATTAATAGTTGTATTTTCTAAAAGAGAAGGAACATTACCAAAAAACGCCACACATATCAAAACATCAATCCATAGTCATGTTCTCGAAAGAGAAGGAATGTTGCAAAATTTGTCACGACATTGAAACATTATTCAGTACTTCTCTTTCCGGAAGAAAACTAATTAAAAAGAATTAGGAAAAAAAACATTGGCATACTCTTCTTGAATGTAATATTAAGCTCAGTACCAGGATACCACGACACCACTATATGGCACCATCATGAGGCGAAGTTTTCTTGGGGTCTGGTCATTGGTTGGGCTTCAGCTCCACCCTCCAACAAGTTTTTATCCCTTTAATTGTATATGTAGTTATATCAAAACGATTGAACTTACCCCTACCTGGCCCAAATCATATACCCAATTTTTTCCATCAAATTACTCACAAAAACCACCACCATTAACACAATTCACAACAGCAATGCTCGTGTTCTTGTTGGCATCATGTTTCCTTCCTTTGCTTGCTCAATTTATGCCAATCATGTAGATATGATGTCCGTTGGGCATCAATCAAGGACCTCTTACTTGGATAATTTAGTCTATTCTTTTTCATCGACTGGAATAAGGTGTTTCTCCTTTCCCCAAACAGGATTTTTTTTAACATTGAGACCCATATAGTTTTAAATCTTAGCTTCACCGCCACCTTACACTTACCAGTGGTGGGCCAGGGGTAGCCGGTGCAGAAAACATCACCACAAGCAAATCATACATTCTATATGTGTATGATGTGACTCAGAATCAGCTTTCTTTCCAATACTCCCTCCATTCTAAACTCAGCTTCCCATTTTCCGTTTTTTGACAGTCCCAAACTCAACTTCCACTATTTTATTCACTATATCTCCTACTTTATTCAATTTATCTCCTACTTTATTCGCTTTATCTCCTATTTTATAAGCACTCTTTCATATTTTATTTACCACACTTCCAACTTAATTTCCAATATTACCAACTTTATTCATTACCTCTCTTACTTGATACACTTAATCTAAGAATTTGTGTCCAGACAAACGAGCAAGTTAGTCCGGGACTAGGGAGTTAGCTGTTTCGACAAAGAATAGGGAACCTTAAATAAAACTGAAAAACCCAAACAGTAAACAAGTAGTAGTGGCAGATTAAGGACACAAACCACTACTATAATAAGCGAAACAATTAATGCAGTGTGTAGTTAACAAGTATCGCAAAATACTGTTCACCAAGTACCAAAATTTATGATGAAAAATAAAGAGAAAAGGTTAATTAATTACCTAGACAAAGAAATGCAGAGCTGTTTGAACTCGAACGGATCAAAAGTGCCGTTTGCAAGGACATGGAGAGAGAGTCGATCAATCAAGGCCGACATACGAATGTTGATAGTAGCAGCGTCTGCACCGCCGCCATTGCTCGCCGCCGTAACGGCCATTATCGGGTGGATATTGGGGAAGATGGGAAGTGTGTGAAGAAAGGAGATGGTTCACCGCCTTTTTTTTCTTTCTAATTTTACAATTTTGGGTTTTTGAATGAATGAATACTCCTTCGGCGCCAGTAAGTTCTCTACCTAATCACCCTCTCACCAAAGTGTCATGACTCATGAGATACCGATAAAATTATACACCAGAGTGGGCGTGAGAAAATGAGGAGTTATTAATTAAAATATTTATGTCGTTAATGAATTATGGAATAAAATTTATTGAGGTAAAATATAAAAATTATATTTTATTGAATGTCATATCAGACGAAGGTAGTTTAATGTGATCATGTACAATGAATATACTTTAAATTGGTTATACGTTCAAGCTAGTACTGACCCGTTGCGATGTCACGGTATAATTTAATTTTAGTAGTAAATAAAAAAATAATAAATAAATTAATCGAGAAAATAAGTTAGTCAAATTTATGTGAACAACGTTGGTCGTGGTGTCGATCAGTAATTTTTGTTCACCTAATATTATATCACTGAGTCAGTGTTTGTTTATAACAAAAAAAATGATTCAACGTAGCCGACCTGTTAAATTAGTAACATGCACTTTTTTTAAAAGAATTATATCCCTCACAAATCAAACCAAAAGAAAATACAAAAGCATACAACCCAATTAATAAGTTTGTACTCAACAATCCTGCAGTGGTATGTGTTACTCCCACCACGCACAAAAAAATAAATAGTATACAA
>JAYMSP010000306.1:0-58986 GCA_036897095.1 Plantago elongata | reverse complement strand
CAATTGAATTTCGAGAATAGTGTGATTAATTTTCCCCACCGCACAGCCTCACTCTCTCGCGCCCTGTTCACCCGCAGCTATCCTTCGCCTATTCATCTATTCAATCTCTCCGGTTAGTGCCCCCTTCTTTTTCGATTTTAGTCAAATTTTGGGGTGGGAAAGTTAATTATTAAGTTGTGTTGTTGCGTTATGCTATTTAATCTACTTCGTTTAATTTAGCTGTTGTATGTTGATCTCGATGTGCTGTTTAAATTATTTAGCCTGCTAAGTTTAATTAAGCTGATATATGTTGGTCTCGTTATGCTGCTTAGTCTGCTTATTGTTGCAATTTCTCGGATAGGTTGCTAGCTATAGCCGGCGTTCGTGTAATGGTGTATGTACTGCTTATGTGTGTGTCTGAGTATCCTGGTCATGACAGTGCTTGTCAACTGTGTTCGAGGTTAAGCATTTGATTTACTTTGTTGCTGTCGGATTGTCTAAATTCATGATTAGGGGGTCGAGGTTACTGTTCAGTCGAGATAGTTCTTATGCGTGTGTCGGTTAGCCTGTTGTTGGTCACTGCCTTGCCGGCAGTGCGTGTGCTAAGTAATATGTAGCGGGTATGCTGCCCGTATTTCTGTCATCCGTGTAGTAGGAATGCTTGCTGCGTATGGTTACGCCTGTCTATATTGTTATTCATACTAGTTTTATGTTGCCTGCGTATTCTTGTGCGTTGGAAGGGTACGGTATATGTGACTGCGTCTGCATATATGCTTTGTTGATATCAATCTCCGTCGAGTATAGGGATAACTAGAGTAGTGATGTTAATCATTCCTATATGCTAGAGTTTCAGTTTGTAAGCCTGCCTGATTATAAACATTTTAATGATTCATTGTGCGCATAGGTGTTATGCGATTGAAGTTGTTGGGATTGATGTGTATTTGTTGGATTGCGGAGAAGTGTATTAGAGAAGTAAGCTGATGGAGGAGGAAGATGCTGAGTAGTAGTCAAGATACTAGGAAGTAGTACTATGTTTAGAAAATACGGAGAAACTTGTATAAACATTTAAATACGATAAGGATGACCATTTGAAACAGTTTAAGTTAATTCGAGTGATGTACGTGTAAATGCTCCAAATGGTTGTAGCCTGAATCTGATTATTGTTAGTTATAAGGAACTTCTGTTAGTTTAGAAAATTATGAGTTCACGTATGATTGCAGTCTTTCTAAGGATTCATACGAAGAAATGTTATCTGGAAATAATAGAATTAACTAGATAGTAATAAAATAGTTTGATGACCGTTACTGCTTGTTCTGATTGTTATTGGGGGGGAATTTTAAGAGAAATTATAATTATTCTTGCGTAAATCGTTAAGTAGTATTATCCCTGTATCAGGATTTCGAAGCTGCGTAGCGTACCAGTCCAATCAAGGTGAGGACCCTCACTTATCTTTCATTCCAAGTGAGCAATTATTCGGCATCAGGCCCTGGGGAATACACGTGCCTCCATACTGTTATTATTAAGCTTTCTATTCAGTTACGCCTAGTTGTAATATTTGACCTAAATGTAGGGCTTGTAGAACGGTTGACCTTACCAATATTTCGCTGATTCTCTGATTGACTCTGACCTCTAAAATGATTTTTTGATTTAAATACGAATGTGGTGTTTTGTGTCTGTTTAGTGTTACTGTCTTTCTGCACCTGTGTCTGTCCTCTGTATCCGTCCTTCGGAAATTATTTGAATTTATTGATCATCAACCGGCACTTGTGATTTGACTTGACCACCCGCCATCCGGCACTTGTGTCTGACCTTGTTACCCACCAACCGGCATTTTGTTTAATGTGTTGTCCGCCATTTGGCACCCTTGTTTGCCTCCGATACCTGTTGTTCGTCACACTTGATTGTATTGTTCGCCTTTCGACGATATTGTTTGTCAGTGTCATCTGCCACTCGGCACCAGTGATTGTTCTCGTGTTTTGCCCTTCTGTAATTGTGTTTAGTCCTGTGATCGCCAGTTCGACACTTGTTGGAAACTGTGAATAAATGACCATAAGGTCCTTTGTACGTGTTATGTTTTGATTGTTTGATCCGATCCTGGTAATTTGCCTGATAAGCCCTTTGCGGCACACTGTGATATGCCTCTGTGGCATCATGTGATACGCCTGTGTGGCTATCCAGGTCTGTTTTGACCGGGCCCAGGGACAGCTGGTATAGTTGGGCCGGGTGGAACGGATCGACGGTTTGGCTATATCTCCTGTACCCACAGATCCCCGGATGCCCCAACGGTATCACCGGCTTAGGTGGTCGATAACGTTCCGTGTACCGGGGTGACATGGACTTAAGCATGTCGTCTGACTGACTGCGAGGTCGCTCCTCGAAGGAGTAATAAGGTAGTCAAGTTGCCCTCCATGGCCATTCAGTGGTGTGTATGGTTGGTATCTGTTTCGTGAAATTTCTGAAAATCCAGGATCAGGAATCTGTCTTGCGTGATAAGTGTTTTGTGTTTTCCTGTCCGAAGTAAACTCTATTTTGAATTAGTGTCTGTGTTTGTTCTCTCGTTTGTTTTAAAATAGTACTCACTAAGTCTTGTGACTTACCCTCTCTGTCATGTCTGTTCTTTCCGTTCCCCAGGTAATGATTGTGAGAACAGGGTAGACGATCAGGTAGAATGACCAGGCGTTTAGTAACCAGACCAGGCCTTTTCCACTGTTGTACAGCCCATCAATATTATATAATAGATAAGACTATTCTATATTCGGGGTATGGTTTTTCCCTTATCCGGCATTGATCGATCAATCGCGCTTCGGATGATTGGGTTGACCCCACAGAGGTGGCACCCCGTTATGGTATCACTCGGACGGGGCGCTACACCTTTTGAAATAATGTTGATTATTTTACTAATAATATAGTTTCATATATTGGATTGGTCGTCACTTTTCACGGAATGTGGTATATGCACCCCGAGATATCGGTACGTTTCCATCTACTTCTGATGCAGCAGTTGCTAAATTTATGTGGCAAAAGAAATGAAATGGTATAGGGTTATTGATTTGACATTGTTTTAGACCTTTAGCCATTTCAGTTGGACAACTGGATCTACCCTACCTGATTTTAATTCAATGAAATCTAGCTTAATTAATAAAGATTGATGAGATATGTTATAATCTTATGAGTTCAAATTGAGTTTGTAATCTAACGTATGGTAGTTATAAATTTATAATAGATTGTGTGTAATTATATAATAATTATACTTATGAATGACGTATTAGTTCCATATATGTAATATGAATATGCTGATATAATATACGTTAGCTACTCTTTCATTTTAGAAGTGAAATAATTTTTCGTTTTCAACGTTACACCAAAATAAAATAAATTTTATTTATAAAAATAATTTCATAATACAACTTATTTTAACTACATATTATTGGGGCCACATAATTTTTTTTATCTTAAACACATTCTTTAACTACATATTACATATTTTTCTTAAAATGTGTATATGAAAAATGTTTTGTTATAATGGAAACGGAGAGAGTATGATATAGTAAGTAATAATTATGTAATGACTGCTATGAATGATGATTATTAAACATATGTAATACAATATGATTGTATTATTGATATTTGGAAAAAAAATACTTAGCTTCTCTTATGTCATTTGAGTGTATTAATGCAATGATGGGTGTTTTGAGTATCTATTAAAATAAAATAAAAATGTATTTTTAAATGTCAAAGTTTAAAAAAAAGGATTTATTTAAAAAATAAGAAAGTAAGGGATCTTATGGTTTTTTCATGATTTTTGAGTTTTAGCGGTCTAACCGGTCGAGTTTCATAAAAATTGTTGAGATAAATATTTTTGATATGGTTTTAATAGATTATATTATGGTTTTAAGTTGTTAGGATTTAAAGTTACAGTTGCAGTTTTACGTATATTCGTTTATGTTTTGAGAGATAACTTAATGATTTTAATGCGTCGGTATTGTATATTTCAATTATCGTTTTAACCTCTTTTGTTAAATATGTAATCGATGGTATGATGGTTTTAATGAGTTAGTTGATAGTTTTAAGATGACTAGTTATAATTTTAAGTGACACTATAATATCAGTAAACAAGCGATAAACAAGTCTAAAAGTTTCATATAAACCATTAAAAAAATTAATAAACAAGTTTAAAATAACGATAACGATACTTAAAAGTTAAAACCATAACGATACTTATTAAAACTATCACAGTCGTACTAAAACAATAAATAAAAAAAGTATGAACAACAAGCTAAATAACAGTAACATTGATTCTTAAAATTATAACATGTCTTCTAAGACTTTAACAATGTCTCTTATAACTATAACAAATCAGGAACATGCAATGCGAGCTAAAAATAATAAATTAATTCTTCAAATAATAACGATGTTTTCAAAACTTATAACAATGATTTTTAAAACTATAACAAAATATAATAATGCGAAACGAGTTACAAAATGTAAACAAAATAGAAAAAACAACACAATCTAAAAACAATAAAGTTGATGCTTAAAATAATAACAATGTCTCTAAAAACTATATCAATTACTCTTAAAACTATAGTAAGGCAAAAACATTCAACGCAAGCTAAAAAAATAAGATTGATGCATAAAATCATAATATAGTCTCCTAAAGTTACAACAATGCCTCTTAAAATTATAATGGACAAAAACATGCACCACAAGCTAAGCACAATAATATTGATGCTTACAACTACAACATTGACTCTTAAAAATATATCAATGCATCTTAAAACTATAATAAAACAGGATTATGCAACACAAACTAAAAATTATAAAAATGATTGTTAAAACAGTAAGGCACGTATCGATTTGATTTTCAACGTGAACATATAGTCATGAATGATTTTCAGATTCGGCGAGCAAGTCTCTTCATCATTTTGGAACTGTGAATTTGAACATTATAACTAATGGATCTAAAAGTTTTAAAGATCAAATCATGAAAACTGAATCGAAAAAATCATACACACACAAGCTAAAACAGTAATATTGATGCTTAAAAGTTAAAACTATAACATTGACTCGTAAAAATATAACAATTCATCTTAAAACTATAACAAATCAGAAAAATGCAACATAAGCTAAAAACCATTAAAATAGTTGTTAAAACTGTAAGGTACGTACGATTTGCTGTTCAGATATAATATATTTTTCAGATTTGAACATATTTTCGTGTATGATTTTCAAATATGGCGAGCTAGCTTCTTCATCGTTTCGGATTTGTGAATTTGAACGTTATAGCAACTGGAGCTACAAGTTTTAAACATCAGATCATGAAAATTGAATAAAAAATAATGAAACACCCATAAAAATACACAAAACTCGAAGTAGATCGCAAAGACACACAAAAACAAAGAGGTTTTAACATGATTGACGTCCATGGAAGCTATTTAGTTAATATCCGGTGGAAATAAGGTGGAAATGATGAAAATTCGACGAGAAAATGGTAGATCGGAAGAGAGAAACTCAAAAAACACACACAAACACGTTTACTATTTCTTTTTTATTTTTCACAATTTTCAACATATTTAGCCTATATATAGGCAACCGGTCCGGTTTATTTCTCAAAAACCTGCATACCTGGTTCATTTAATCGATTTTTATCATTAAAATTAATTTTTTTATACAATAAGAAAGTATTCATTTTTACTATATCTACTCTTTTCAAATAAGTGATTTAACAAGATTTATGCAGATTGTTTTGGCTATCAATAGATTGGGTGATAATTCTGAATGATGTATTATTTTACCATATGTAATACGAAAGTACGGGATTGTAATATAGTGTGTCTTAATTATAATAGATTAAGTGAGAATTATGTAATGATTTATATGAATTATGTACTCCTAGTTCAATATAGTAATATGATATGATTGTATAGTGATATTTTAAACAAAAATTACCTTCTTCTCTAATCTCAATAGAGTGTACTGTGTACTGATGAGTCGTGTTTTGAGTATCGATTAAAATAATAATAATATATTAAAATAAGTAGAGTTAAAAACCCTGTATTAATAGATAAAGACTGAATCATATGGACTATTTGTATTATAAGTGGAGTTAAAAACCCTTTATACAAAAAAAATCTATTTTAATTGAGTTGTATCAATTTGAATTTAAATTCACACGTATCGCAGTACTAAAATTAATAAAGTATTGATCATAGATTATACTATTTTCTGGACCCACATTGGTTAGCATAGTATTGAAGATGCGGTATAATTTTAATATAAAATTGTGGTTAGTAATTGACAAGATGACTAATAATTTGTAGAAATATTTTGCATGAAGTCATATAGCTACTAATCTTTATGTTGTTTGGATGTAAGACAATCATGTAATTGTGCCATTTAAGTGTATGAATTAAGAAGTCAACTAACTGTATTAAGAATTGAAACACTTTATAAGAAGAGACACTCCTTATCTGCTAATCCTTCATTTACTTACTCACTACCTCCATTAACCAACTCTTATGCTCTTAAGGTTGTTTATTGTTCAGGGTTTAAGCAAGCCTTAAAGAGGTACCAGTAAGGTTTAAGAAAGCAAACAAAAAAAGGAAAGCAAAATTCACATTCCATTCTCTCTTTTTCTTCTTCTTCTTTTTCTTCTTCATGTATAAATCTGTACACAGATCCCTATATTATTCAGAGAAGGGAATGCTTCTTGTTACCCATTTCCCAGCATAACTTGTGTCTTTGCTCAATTATTCATTCCTTTTGCTACCAGCTTTAACAATCTCCTTGATAATATACTACTGGTATGAGATGAAAAACGATTTATTGAAAAATCTCATTTGAAATGATTACTATTCTGGTTTCATCTCAATGATTGCATCAAATCTTTGAGCTAGCTCTCTTTGTCTTGTTAAAGCACACAAAAACTCAAGTTAGATTCAACAAAATGAAGTCCATGGATAATGACAACAACAATGGTGTAAACACTGATATTAGCAACTGGTTAGGCTTCTCTCTTTCACCCCACATGAAAATGGAAGCCAACAGCTCTGTTTCAGAACAACAGCATTTCAGCCATGTTGATAACTCTGAGCCTTCTCCTGCTGTTTCTGAAAGCTTCTTTCTTCCTAATTCTCTCTGTTATGGAGTTCCTCATAATCACTCTGACTTTCACTCCCCTTTGTATGTCATGGAAGCTCTCTCTACTCCACATTCACAAGGTTAGTTTTTATTTTATTTTATGGGCATTTCAAGATTTCACTTTTAGCAACGAGTATCAACATTGTTTTCTGTAAAGTTTGGATTTTTAATTCATGGGTGTATCAAGATTTCAGTTTTTACTTGCGTATCAACATTGTAAACGTTGGTTTTTTAATTTAGGGTTATTTCAAGATTTTAGTTTTTACAACTTGTATATCAACATTGTTTTTTAATTTACTGGCAGTTAAAGAATTTATTTTGAGAACTAATATGAACATTGTTTTCATGTAATGTTTGAATAAAAGGTATGGTGCAAAGTTCATCACCAAAGCTTGAAGATTTTCTTGGTTCAACAATGCCAAGTCATCACCATCATCACTTTGAAGCTACTACTCACCAACAGAATGACAACAACATGGCCTTAAGCTTGGACAGTGTTTTCTACAACCAAGAGCCATTCAGGCAGCAAAACCAGTTCTATAATGGTTTAAACACCTTCAATGGTTTGATTCCTCAAATATCTGAGGATTGCTTCAAGACATGGATGGACAACAATGCCAACTTGGTGCAAGAGGAACTTCATCATAAGAGTGGTGTTGAGTCATCAACTCAGTCTAACTTGAGCTTGTCAATGAGTAGTCCTGTTTCACAGTCAAGCTGTGTCACTGCATCAAGGCAGATTTCACCTCAACAAGCTGAGACTGTTACTCCTGTTGCCATGGAAACAACAAGAACAGCAGTTACTACAACTGCTAAGAAGAGGAATCTTGAGAAATCTGGTGCTCAAAAGCAGCTTGCTGTTGTGCACAGGAAATCTATTGATACATTTGGTCAGAGAACTTCTCAGTACAGAGGTGTCACTAGGTAATTACTTCTCTTCTTTTTCTACCATCATTGTTTTGCTCTTCTTTTTCATGGTTCAAATTTACATTATTGTTTTTTACTGTTTAAAGTACATATATTGTAGATTTCTTCCCCTAATTATGTCTAAGATTTGGTTTCATTAGTTCTTTCTTGGAATGATTTGCTTGTTAAGTTCTGAGTAATTTACTACTTAGTTTTTTTCTTTTTTTGTTTTGTTTTAAATATTAGGCATAGATGGACGGGGAGGTATGAAGCACATTTATGGGATAACAGTTGCAAGAAGGA
The DNA here is from genome assembly GCA_036897095.1 of Plantago elongata. Classification (NCBI taxonomy): domain Eukaryota; kingdom Viridiplantae; phylum Streptophyta; class Magnoliopsida; order Lamiales; family Plantaginaceae; genus Plantago; species Plantago elongata. The sequence goes on along the minus strand of JAYMSP010000306.1, from coordinate 50,658 downwards.
AGGACAGACTAGGAAAGGAAGGCAAGGTTAGTCAAGAAAATACACACCTAACTCTTTTCTTTCTTTTACATGTATAACTTTTGACTACAGTTCAATGGTTTGTACTTTTTGTAATTTTTGTGTAAAATTTTCTTGAATTCATGGCCTAATACTGTCACATCTTTTGTCATGTTGCTTTTGGCCTGGATCTGCTGTTTCTTCATTGTACTACACACTCGCAGTTTATCTTGGTAAGAAACCAATATTAGAAACTCATTTACAAGCTCTATGTGGTAATCTCTATTAGTATTTCAGCAAGTAGGATGATCAACTGTTAATGACAAATTTCAGGAGGTTATGATATGGAAGAGAAAGCTGCTAGAGCTTATGATCTTGCTGCTCTCAAGTACTGGGGTGCTGCTACTCACATTAACTTCCCGGTATAAATTGCTTCTTGCTTCCAATTAGTATGTTAAATGAAAATTTTGGAACAAAAACATTAAACAGTCACTTTTCTTGGTTATAGTTGGAGAATTACCATCAAGAACTTGAGGACATGAAGAGCATGAACCGACAAGAATTCGTAGCGCATTTGAGAAGGTAAAACTCAATTATCAATTCACATGTTTGCTTTATGGATTAATCTAGAAGGTAGTTAAAATGTTTGTAATTCTCAAAACTACAGGAAAAGTAGTGGCTTTTCGAGAGGTGCATCGATTTACAGAGGTGTGACAAGGTACTTGATGACATTCTCTTTAGTCACAAGCTTTTAAACCATTGTGAAGATTCATATGCTAAATTTACTTTACTTGTCATACTAGACATCATCAGCATGGGAGATGGCAAGCTAGAATAGGCAGAGTTGCCGGTAACAAAGACCTCTACCTCGGAACTTTCAGTAAGTTCTTACCGTTCACAATGTCTATGTATACATACAGTTATCAATTACAAGTACCTTTTATAATCCTGAGCATTTTTCTTGGATGAACTATTGATGGCCTGAAGAAAATAAACTGACTGTTTTCTATATGAAATTGTTAGGCACACAGGAAGAGGCGGCTGAGGCTTATGACATAGCTGCAATCAAGTTCCGTGGTGTAAATGCAGTCACTAATTTCGACATATCACGATACCATGTTGACAAAATCATGGAGAGTAACACCCTGCCTACCGGTGAATCAGCCAGGCGTCACAAGGAGATCAAGCCTGTTCCTGAGGAGTGCCCTCAAGTTGCCAACACTGGAAATGTGTCGGACTGGAAAGTGGTTCTCCATGATCAGAACCAATATCATCAGGAAAACACCTCCTTAAAAATGTTCAATGGTGGTGATTATCAGAATCCATCTTTCTCAGCAGCCCTCCATGATCTGATCAGCATCAATCCAATTCCTAGGGTAGTGGAGGAGTCGAATACTCCAATGGGGTCACAATACTCAACTCCTTCATCTTTGGTCACAAGTTTCAACAGCTCAAGAGAGGCTAGTCCTGATAGAAATGAAGCAACGGTTCAATATAAGGCGGAAGACAAGTTTAACAACCCTCCAAGCAACATGAACTCCTGGTTTCCCACTGCATTGCCACTGCCTAAGCCCGTTCCTCTCACCACAGCCCACCTGCCGCTTTTCGCGGCTTGGAGTGATGCATAGTCCTCTTAGGGTTCACTCGAGCTAATTTCTTTTGCATGGACTATTAGTACTATTCAAGAAAATGTATGTCTAGGTTAAGGGCAAGAAGAAGAAAATGGAAAAACTTCAGTAGTGGTAGTATTATTTTGGCTTAGCTTTCTGTTAAGAAATTAAAGAAGAGGCAAGGGTGGGATCCATGTTATCGCCATGTACTAAGTGTTGTGTAAGCTTTTGAAAGCTAAAAACACACTTTTAGATCATATATTCGGATCAAGATTTTGAAAATTGGTGGGAATGTTATGTGATGTCTCATGATTGATTCTTATGCACAACAACAAATCAATCTGACTTTTATACTATAGTTCATGTAAGGTAGTACACAAAACCAGCTCATTTATGAATCCTTCTCCCAATAATGCAAAAGGCTAGCTATCCATTGCTTTGACCAAACCATGAAGATCATCATCTTGATGATCAATCTACTACTACTATCACTGCATATCCATACATACATAAACATCATGATTACCATTTCTTCTTTGCTTTTTTCTCCTTTGAGCTTTCCCCAAAGTTAACAGACATTCCCTCCCATAATTTAAAAAAGGAGTGGAATTAAGTAGATTCTTTGATGAGGAGGGTTGTAGTTGGATTGCTTTTGGATTTATATTGGGCATGATTAGGTATGCTTTGTGTCCTATTTTTATGTACAATAATATATTGCACTAGTAGCCACTTACTTACCATTTTAACTTTCCCTCCATTTCTTGTACTAGAAAGTTGAAAGCATATTTATGTCCTCATGTGGCACTTACACTAAGTAATCATGCTTTACTTGATATCATTAGCCAAAAGAAGCACTCACTAACACGTGTGATATGTGAGATTAGTTTGGCTCGTTTTGGAGTGTGTTTTAAGTTTGGTTTTATTTGCTTCATCGGTTATTATCATGGACTTGTCTTGCTTGTTAAACTTAACATGTGATGTTCTCTTCTTAAAAGTCAATCTAACTACTTTATCCGGATACTGATTGACTCCTTTGATCCGATCTAGGCTTGCTTCCAATGTCATGTGACATTATGTGTATGCTACGCGTATAACTCATCTGAGAGGAAACAAAATTATACGCAAATGCCATGGTCGGTCACATACTCACCTTATCATCCACTATAGATAGCACAATTTCAAATGCATTTATGGTAACAAATGTACTACTATACTTCAGAGGCCGAGCAACTTTCTTTCGTCACCCTTCAACTGCAGGCAAGCCGGCTTAGGGCATTAGACATCCTCCCTCATTCATCTCTTATTCTTAGTCACCTCATCCACATTATGCTCAAACGAAGGCAGGTCTTGCCTAACACTTCATTCATAAGAGGCATGAATCACATTAGGCCATTTTCATGCTCATCATCAACATGTATTAAAAAATGTTTTGAAGAAAGTTTCTTAGGCTTGAAGTGAGTGCACTATCTTTTTTCAGGTGTGCATTGGGTGAAGTGATCATCCAATAATAGTAACTCTTGGTAAGTTGCTATCTTCAAAGCCAAAATAATCACACATATACATTATTTTTCAGTTATTTAATTAACAAAATGGTAAAATCCTTATCCCCATTTAGTTATCACATAATTAAATTAGTCGTGAAGGAGTTAATAAAGGTTAAAGTCTTTCTTTTCAGCCTTGATTGGGTGTTTTATCAGATGTAATCAGACTGACACTCATCAACTGATGCTCTTTTATTATAAATCTAAATTCTTAAAAAAAGAAAAAAAAGTGTCACGATTTTGTTGATCGGGTCTCCTAGACTATGTGATTGAGATGAACCACGACATACAAAGATTTACAATTCAATTAAACACAGATCATAAACTTCTACGAACTAATTAAGCTTCTTATAATTTGGAATCAAACCTTCCCATCCTTGTATAGTAATATAATCTTATACTATGAGACGACAAGGAGGAAATAATGGCGGAAAATTGCAGTGGTGCACAACAAAATCAATAGAAATAGCCAATTAGGATTGTGTTAATATGTATTATTTGTCACAAGTCTTATTAAACAGCAAAAGGTGATGCTTCTGATTTCTGATTAGTAGTGAGTGCAATATTGTCTCTCCATTTTATAAATTAAATGTTTTGTGCTTCACAATTAGACAATTTAGTAAGTGTGATTAGACGTCCAAAAAACACTTAATGGGCCATCAAAGGCAATAGCTAGTCTTCTTTCTTGATATTGAGCTGATCTTATAATCATGATGTTATTTGTTCTATTCTTATCAGTTTAGCTCATTAGCTGTCTACAATTACACATAACTATAGTCTATAGTACTTCAACTACATTTACTATTCTTTTATTTATTAATTTATTTATATCTTTATACTAGTTTTTTATTTTCAGCACTATATTAGTTAGTAGTCTTTAACAAGTGGCGAAATGTCGAATGAATCAGGTCGATACTTGGATGCTGAATGTTGGTTCTTGAAATTGCATAAAGCAATATACTGCTATATGCAAATGTATAAACACCTAACTGTGAAGATAAGGAAAAAATTGCCCAAACTTGATGGGACAAATTGAAAGATTAAATTGCAAAAGTGTGTAAAATGGTCAAAAAGAGAACAACTCACACTGGAATTAGAAGAAAGTAGCAAAACAAACTTGTTTCAATTATTAGTACAAGTTAAAATAAGGTAATTAGAGATTCTTTTGGACCTTTAATCTTAGTCAAGATTAATGATCACATATTGTCATATTGATGCTGCGGACAGTTGGATCTTTTATTGCAAAACTCAGACTATTGTTTTTTCTTTTTAATCTGACAAAAATTACTTTTATTACTCAAAAATGAAATTAGAAACATTATAAGAATTGCTCCGAATCAGTATCCTATATACACTACGTGATCATCGATCAAGATTCAAGTGCATATCTAGAACCGATCTCTACCAACTCGGATTTAAAACCACCGATTCCAATACAATCAAATCGGTATTAACAATATTGACAGTACTACGTACTAATAATGTCACACCGATTACACAAACTTACAAACTTACCCGGATTAGTTGGTATGTATATATGCTATAAATGCATATCAAGAAAACCTCAGTAGGAGTCCACTTAAAGGGCCAACCAAGTTACTAGTTTGATGTTAGGTCCCCATATATTATCCCAATTTGGTACTAGCAAATAGCATCTATCTAGTTGCCTAGAGAATTGGACAAAAACAAGATCTGGTAGTAAATTTGATGAAAACAACTAGACATTGTAAAAAATTACCCACATGAAAAGGATAGGACCAAAAATATTACATGGGGTTCAATTTAAATTTGAAAGATCTTGGTTTGTAGAATCAATCTTCACATATGTTCCCTCTAAAGGGTACTTGTCCCCTAAACATGGAACTTGGCCCTTCTTACATTACTGGTCCTTAACCTGACCCCAAAATAACATTGGTTATTGGTATAATGTCCCTTAGTCACTTCCTGCAGAATATTTACATTATTGCTGTCGTACATTGATTCTTTTCTATTTCTTAGAGACTGCCAAATTATCGTTGTTTTTCTTAATTCAAGTTTACAATACTCGGAACAAAGAACATAGTTAAACGAATCGGAACCCTTTTGTGTTTCGAGTGTTACACTGATGGTATATTTCCAGCTATCATGAAAACAAATCATTCGGGTTTTGTGAATAAACAAGTTAATACTATATGATCAAGCCCAGCCCATATGTGTAATTGATCTGTAGTTTGTTTCTGATAGAGTGAGCCCAATTTGTTTATATATCCTGATCCATTATTGATCTTTACATAGATACATAAAAATGTTATTTGTTAATTAATACTATTTGATAATTTATGTTAGCTCACATCTTCATATTTAAAGTACACAAGTAGAATTCATTCATTAAAAATACGTGATTAGGAGATGGATAGTAGTAGTGGATACTATATTTAAGTTAAAGGCCACGCAGGGTAGCAATATCACCCACAAATTTTGCATTTAGGAGATGGATAGTAGTAGGGGATACTATTCGAAATGCACAACTAGGAATTAAGGGACAGATTGAGATATAATTTGAGTGGTCTTTTTTAATTGAAATTGAATTTTTTTATATGTAAAATATTCGATTTGAGTGGGAAATAGCCGCTCCAGTGGTATGGCAAACAAGCCTAAATCTCCAACACATGTAAGGGAAAATTTTGGATGGAAAGGAAAAAGAGAAGAAAAAAAGCAGGCTAGTCTGGAAAACGAAAAGGGGAGTCCAGCACTACGGGAAAATATTTGGGCCAACTATTCTAGGCTAGGGTCCGATTCTAGTTAGATCCATATCTTATTAGGTCCCTGGGTTACAACCCCAACGGCCCGACAGACATTGTTTCACTTCCGGTTTTTAAAATTATGTAACGCTTAGGAAGGAAAAAAAAAAGTCAAGAAATGTCAAGAATCGGAATGACATAGTCGCCTCTTCTTGTAGGAATCCTAAAAAAATTGCTCTAAAACAAAACTCCGACGGCCCGAAAGACATTGTTCACACCAAATTATTTTCCTCAATCACCAATTTATAAATTATGTAATGCTAAGGTGAAAAAAAACCATCAAATTGATAGAGTCGCTTCAGAAAATTCTTGTAGAAATCTTAAGAAAAGTTGCTCCAAAATATTTATCAACTCATGACTCTGATTCGAAAAACTAATTGATAAACTAGCTAGTTGACGGTAAATTAGCTGATAATGTATAAGTTAGCTGGTAGCTATTGAGTAACTGATAAATTTATTAATTTTACAAAAATGTTTACATGATGAGCTAGCCGATTTAATAAATATAGTATGTACAAATAAATCACCACCTAACTTCTCATTTTAATAAAAAAAATTAACAAGTTTGTCGTAAGAATAAATTCATTTGACTGATAAATATATTGATATGATTGTACAAACACAACAATACTATTTGTTGGTGTCACGATCCGTCTACCCCCGTTTGTTTGTCTCAAAAATTTACTCGTTAATATCCGCATGTTAACAATGAGAGATGCTAAGTAAACCGATCCTTCGCGAGCTACTCAATGTTGGAATTATAGCATCAAGATGACAATGACCTCGAATACTCCACAATATCCGCTCCTAATTCATCCAGGGCATTTTGCAAATTCATATTGTTAATTTGGTCTTTACATACTAGCTAATTATTGGAAAATAAGTTCGTAGTTTTCCTCATTAATATTGAATTGGGAATATATATAAGCCAGTTGTTCCGTTTAAATCTTTATATTATATTAGTGAACATCTTTTATTGCTCCCAGGGTTATATTAGAACATGGTGGTCAGTTCAAATGTTAAATTATTAATTATAAACTAGTAGTATATCACAACTCTTAAAAAATTGGTCAGACCTTAATTAGGTTGTCCAAGGTTTCTATAATCACAGTACGTAATTATATACATATCTTGTACTTCTAGGAGTTTAACTTGTTTATAATTACGTTATTGTGCTCATTCAGTAGTTGTATTTGTTTTGGCTTCTGGATTAGCAGTAGACTGTAGTTGTTAAAATATCATTTGATGCTACCAAAAATTCGATAGATGTAATAAGATGATACGATAGCAAATTGATCACACTTTCTTATATATAACTCCCTCTTAAATGGATATAACTACACACTAAAATGATCAAAAGATACAAATTAATTTAATTTAAATGCTAGATAATCAATGACAGTTAATGGATGAGTTCATCTGAATATTTTTAGGAAGCCCTTTAATCTTTCTATTAGCCATTGGTCCTTTAAATGTTTGACTTGCTTGGCATTGAAGCTCGAGAGCGGTCTTTGAAGCGAAACAAGGAGCTTCTCATGGCTCGCAAGGCCCTTCAAACTCGAGGGTGGTCAAGCGGAACAAGAATCTTCTCATGGACATGAGTTGTAGGTCCTTCGGGGTCGAGGCAATGCTCCTCGACTCAAAGTCGGTGCTAGGTTCGTCATGGTTTAAGGCGCTCCGATATAAAGTGGTCGCCCTTATCGTGTGGTGGGGAAAGATACATGTCTCTCTTCTATTCTTTTCGTATCATATGTCCTCCCTTTTCTGAGCAATCTTCAAGTAAATCAGGAAATGTAAATTCACATAGCACACCGCATGAGGTGATCCATCACTTAATTGACTTGTTGACCTCGCGGGGCTCTACTCCTCGAGGTGCATACCAAAGCTTAATTGACTTGTTTAGCTCATGGTGCTCTACTTGCTCGAGGTACATGTCGAAGCTTAATTGAGGGTCTGGGTGGCATCGAGGTCGATGTGTATTCGAGGTGCTCTTCATTTTTAAGTTGAGCCAGCCCAAGTACAATCGAGGTTATGGGTTACACCGATGCCGATGTGTAATCGAGATGCTCTTCCTTTTTGAAGTTAAGCCAGTTCGAGTACAAACGAGGGTCTGGATTACACCGGGGTCGATTTGTAATCGAGGCACTCTTGATCATATTTAGAGTTAAGCCAACCTGAGTACAATCAAGAGTATGGGTCACACCGAGGCCGATGTGTAATCGAGACACTAATACTTAAGTTGGGTCAGCCCGAGTACAATCAAGGGTCTGGGTCACATCGAGGCCGATGTGTAACCGAGACACTAATACTTCTTCAAGTTGATCCAGACCGAGTACAATCGAGGGTCTAGGTCGCACAAAGGTCGATGTGTACTCTTCATTTTTTTAGTTGAGCCAACTCGAATACAATCAAGGGTTTGAGTCTCATCGAGGCCAATGTGTAATCTAGGTGCTCTCGAGGCGCTAGTCCTGGCAAGGCATGCAGTACTCTTGAGGTGTATCTGATATCATCGTGCTCTGCTCATCTTAGTTCGTGCGCCAAATGATACGCCTTAAAGCCGGATTAAGGGTCCTCATAATTCTATCATATCAAAATGTAATCAACTTAGTCCATGTCTTATCATCCTCCATCTACACATGAAATCAACATCTTATAACCTCAAGACGACACATCAAGAGTAAGCATCCCGGAAATGCATCAAACTGATACGTTCTTGTTTCCGATAAGCTTCGGTTATAAGGTTAAGAGAAGCTATGCACTCACCAAAATTCTCACGATCATATATCTTCCAATACAATTCCCTCATTGAAATAAAATCCATTTGTTACAAATTTATAATTAGAAAATTCTTTGATCTTGTGCTACGTGGTCCACTTAACAGATTTGATAAAAGTATTCATATGTGTTAACTTACAATCACAAGTAGCACTATATTAGCCTGGCCCTGCATGGAAGGTGAATTCGTTATCAAGCATATTCTTCAAAGGTGGAATATCAAGTCAATACCCGGTTGAAGAATTTCATATAGCCCATTTCCTTGTTGCTTCTCCATATGAATAAAGCTCATGCCATGGCACGAAGGCAATAGAAAATCTAAACTTCGGGGCATGTTGTCCTTGCCTATGACGTTTAGTACTGATATGTGGTAGATTTTATGAGCAACATGTCTTCACAACCCGTATGGAGATCTAGGTGGGATTTTATGAAATGAGGATCATCCATGATGATTCGTCATTCCTTGCACACGCACTTAAACGGCATAAGCGGCTCAACAGGAACCCATATAAGAATTCCATGATACAACTCGGTAGGAACATCTCACATTATGGATTGAGTTATAACTTAGCCTACGCTCTTCATTTTTGAAGTTGAGCCAGCCCGAGTACAATTGAGGGTCTGGGTTAAACTGAGGCTGATGTGTAATCGAAGCATTCTTCATTTTTTAAGTTGAGTCATCCCGAGTAAATCGAGGGTCTGGGTCGCATCAAGGCCGATGTGTAAACGAGACACTCTTTATTTTTTAAGTTGAGCCAGCCCGAGTACAATCGGGGGTTTGGGTTCCACCTAGGCTATCGAGGCGCTCTCCATTTTTGAAGTTAAGTCATCCAAGTACAATCGAGGGTCTGGGTTGCATCGAGGTTGATGTGTAATCGATGAACTAATACTTCTTAAAGTTAAGACTGCCGAGTACAATGGATGATCTAGGTCGCATAGAAGCTGATGTGTAATCGATGCACTCTTCATTTTTTATGTTGAGCCAGCATGAGTCGCATCGAGATCGATGTGTAATCGAGGTTCTCTTGAGATGCCAGTCCTTGCAGGGTAGCCACGCTTGATGTGTATCTGATATCATCGTGCTCTGCTCATCTTAGTTCGCATCCCGAATGATACGCCTTAAGCCGGGTTAAGGGTCCTCATAATTGCATCATATCAAAACGTAATCAACTTAGCCCATGAATTATCATCCTTTAGCCACACATGAAAGCAACCTTTTATAATCTCATCATGACACATCAAGAGTAAGCATCCCGGAAGTTCATTAAACTGATACGTGCTTGCTTTTTGGATAGATGAGGATAGTGTAAGTTTCTGATAAGCTTCATTTCTAATGTTAAGAGAAACTATGCACTCTCAAAGATTCTCAAGGTCATATATCTTCCAATTCAATTTCCCACTGAAATAAAATCCATTTGTAACGAATTTATAATAAGAAAATTCCTTGATCATGTGCCACTTGTTCGACTTAACAGAGTAGATGAAAGTACTCAAATGTATTTTTCTATCAGCATAAACTTCATAAATTCTATCAACCTTGTAGTCATAGATAACACTATCATAGTTTACACCCGCATGGAAGGTGCATTCCCTATCAATCATATTCTTCAAAGGTGGAATATCAAGCCAATACCTAGTTAAGGGATTCCATATAACTCATTTCCTTGATGCTCCTCCTTATGAAATAAGGGTCAAGCCATGGCACGAAGGCGCTGGAAAATCTAAACTTTGGGGTATGCTATCCTTGCCAATGACATTTCGATTTGTACACTCTCAACCATTCTACTACCGCTTTTAGAATAACTTAGTAGTGAGCTTAGCGACATCGAAAATAGCTTATATGCGTCAGATTTTATGAGCAACATGTCTTCACAGCATGTATGGTGATTGAGGTAGGATTTTATGAAATGAGGACCGTCGATGATGTTTCGCCATTCCTTGCAAATGCACCTAAACTGCATCAGCGGCTCAACATGCACTCGTATCAGAATCTCATGATACAACTCGGTAGGAACATCTAACATTTATGGATTAAGTTATAACTTTAGACGACGCTCTTCATTTTTGAAGTTGAGCCAGACCGAGTAAAATTGTGGGTCTGGGTCGCATCGAGGCCGATGTATAATCGAGGCACTAATACTTCCTTAAGTTGAGGTAGCCCGAGTACAATCGAGTGTATGGGACGCATCAAGACCAATGTGTAATCAAGGCAATAATACTTCCTTAAGATGAGCCAGCCCGAGTACAATCGAGTGTTTGGGTCGCATCGAGGCCGATTCGTAATCGAGGCCTTAATACTTCTTCAAGTTCAACTAGCTCGAGTACAATCGAGGGTTTAGGTCACACCGAGATCGTTTTGTAATCGAGGCGCTCTTCATTTTTGAAGTAGAGCCAGCCCGGGTATATTCGAAGGTCTTTGGACCATCAAGGGGCCTCCTCCCGCAACGTGTGTGACCCTACTTGTAACCTTTTTCCTCCTACCCTCATGATGTTGAGTGGAAGACTCATCAACACTCTCAAACAATCCTTCAATTGGCATATGGTTAGATTGTGCTCTAGCCTCCCCTTTTGACGTTGATGATTCCCCTTATTTGCATTTTCTAGAAATCACTATAAATTTTTGTATTGTTTTCACAGATGGCGTAATATGATGTTACAAAAAATGCGATGATGCAAGTAGATGACACAATAATGTAACAAGATGACATAATACGATAGCAAATTGATCACATTTCGTTATAACTAACTCCTTAAACTGATATAATTACACACTAAGATGATCTAAATATAGGAATTCAGTTAGTGAAAGTGTGAATATAATTAATGATCATTAATGGAGTATCTCTTCCTACTATTTATAGGAAGCTCTTTAATCTTTCTCTTATTCATTGGTCCTTTAAATGCCTGACTTGCTGCTCGTGCAGGGCCTTCAAGCTTGAGGATATATGTTCCGATCCAGGACTTTGATTTGTAAATGTGTAGTATCTATATTTGTTAGGGTTCTAACTTCTTATTGTGCATAATTTTACCCATGCAAACGTGTATATAATATATTATCCCGATTTTTAAGGGCTGTTTGGGAAACAATTGTAATCGGTCCATTTTGTTCGATAAACATTGATTTGGCCTAAAATACACTTCAAATACCCTCATTTCATTTTCATTCCAAATATAATTTCATCAAAATCCATCTAAATATCCATTCAAATTCTCTACAAATTAGCCCCGCCACAATGACTTTACCAAGTGAGCTCCAGGACTCGATATTGGGTTACAACTTGCAAGGAACAATTATTAGGCATCATACTGTGTATGACTTGTTAAAAGCAGTGATTTTATGATTTAATTTGCTATGTTTACATAATACCAGAACGCATCACTCTTAATAGTTGATTGATTGATTCTATCAACGCATGCATGCTTAATTTGATTTGCCATGCATTAACCGAAACTATATACATGCATGTATTCTTTTATGAATTATTACTCTCACAAATATTGTTATAACTAATAAGTTACTAATAACCAACTATTAAGCCAAACTAGTTAAAGAACGTAACTCGATCTTGTACAACTTAATTAGCTAGCACCAACCTTACCTAGCTATTAGCTATAATTGCTTCAAATGGAAGTGCATGTAGGTCACAACCACATAAACTTTCCATACAATTTTATAGTATTGATTATTTGATTAAGCATTTAATTTATCATGTTTACAAATTAAGTGGAACGAATTATTTGGAGCAGTGTGTTATGGAGCTTGATATATGCAAATGTGTCCTTATTTCCTAATTCGTTCTTAAGGACGGGGTCGCAACGACACGTGATAAATAGGATCGCAATAAGTCGTAAGAGTCCTTGTCTACCTCGGGAGCTGACTATCTGTAAGTTTATCCACAGAGCGTTAGTTTAAGCACTCTGACTAGTCGGACCGACCCCATTCAAACATGCCCGACTATTGTTAAATTATTAGGGCCCAACATGGTCGAAACTAGACTAAGACATTTAACCTATGAACTGTCTTAGAGCCGACTAGACACAATTTCGGATCCCTGCCGGATCACGACGTGCCACCTGTCTCCGAAAACACGTGTCGGCTTGGGGTGCACCCGACCAATCGACGACGACGATCGGGGCTTGGTCTCCCGAAGATTCCGCAATAAATACTCGAGCATTTACTCCTATTGAAGTAAGTGAACTACCACTAATATACTGCTATATACATCTACTCTGATCACTTATATATGACTACATGCTAATTCGTGTCGTATCGATTTGTCTTAAACAAACTGATCATAAAGGGTTTAACTCGTCAATTTCGTCTGCAGATCTGATTTCCGAGAAGCATTATTTTGATCCTTACAATCAACTTAGTAGTGATCTTTCTTAGACTAAATACTTTATCACTCTCATTCCATATCAAAGTGCATTCTTGCTATTCTTTCTTACCCCAAAGAAGTTTGTTCCTCATAGACCGATAGCATGGCCTTTGAACGGAATAAAGCAAGGTATAATTGCGATTCTCTCATTATTGTTAACTACATGTTAAGCACATATATAAACTTTATCTAGACACAATTATTTAATTCATACACTATGTGTGTATAATTAGTAGTATAGGTACGGAGCCCATGATAATTGAGAGTGGTTAACTAGGACCACGAGTCCACGACTAGCTAAATTACCAAAAGCCATTGGGATAGGCTACGCGTGATTTGCTACTACTTGATAGCATTGCTCTCATTTGTGTCAAGTTAATTTACACAAATTGTTACTTATAAAATTCTATCTCACTAAAAAATTTGAACTTATGAAGGAACGAATGTAAATTTATTTTCTAAGGTAATGAATAAACTATTTTTCAATCATATTATATAACTATAATCTAAATCATTGAATCATTTTTATATTAACTAATACGCTTAGTTATTACACGGTCATAATAATGTCACTTAATATTTAAAAATACTACAAAAGAATCGATTACTTACACTTCCTTATTTATTAAACTTGATGAAACACCCAAACAATTCAAAATCCACCATATAGGAATCAAAATTCCCAATACACTCCATAAATATGAACATGTGTAAAATTGACATTATTTGAAAAGTCTTTGATAGCGAGTACAAGTTTTTGGTCTAATCTAAAAATAAGACTCGTAAACGCTTAATACTATTTTGTGTTAGGTCGAAATTTACAAAAATATGCTCCCTCCGTCCCCGTTTGAAAGTCCCACTTTTCATTTTGGGTTGTCTCGATTTGAAAGTCTCACTTCCTTAAATATAAAATATATCCCATATTTTATACATTATCTCTCATACTTTATTTACTATTTTATCCTACTTTATCCAATCAAATTCATAATTTATTAACTTATTTCCTACTTTATCACTTTTTTAAAAATTTGTACCCGGTCCAGCGGGGCTTCCAAATCGGGGCGGAAGGAGTATATTTTTTGGTGTTAAATCAAAGGAAAAACAGTTTTAAGTGAAAGATAGCATAGGGTATAGGGGCATGATTAAGAATGGGCCCGGAGTGGATCTATGATGTTTCGACATACCGTAATTGTGTTGAGCATGTCCAAACACTATCCAAAAAACGACTTAAGTGTAGTAAGGGTTGATGGATGTGTATGCCAAACCAGCAAGCACAAAGTGCCGACATCGGTAGAATAGACACTACCGAACTAATTTTTTCTGAATTGACAGTGGATTGTATCCTAGTATGAAACTGTCCGAGAGATTGAGATCCAGTGTTGATTATGCTCTGTATTTGACGATGAGTGAGTAGGTTGAGATGCTTATGGAGAACTCCCTGGTGGTGGAAGTGATTGATTGATTGTTGAGATCCTGTTGTCATGACACTTTTGATGTATTTGATTTTGAATATCTTTTTGGGTGTAGATTAGTACTTGATATATGGTGTGTACGATGTGATCCATGAATTTTTATGTATTTGTTCGTTGAGATTATTTTATGTGTTTTTGACATTATTATTAATATAAAATTTTATGGTTTTAAAAAAAATAGTTCAGTAAATAGCTCTGGTGATAATCATTCTATTGAAATCAACATATATGTGTATTGCTTAAAACTGAAATAATTGCCGTATCCAATTTCGTCATCGAGTTGTTGCACCATGTGTGGCCGGTTGATTGTGTCCGATTCTAGATTTACTAAGCACCCATTATGATTTATGAGCGTGGTAGAATTCTATAATGAAATTTAAATATTCACACTAGCTATACTAATATGTACCATTGACCTACATACTGAGAGTTTACATTTCCAGGAGAATCTTCATTTAATTTCATGAAATAATTTCTTTTTTTTAATATGTCTGACTTTATAAGACGGTCTATGTAATGGATGAAAATGTACCAAATGAATGATATCTACATTCTAATTGAATTTTGAAAATTTGTATTTAATAAGAAATTAATTTTTTTAAAAATTTTGTAAGCAATGTGAGTTTTACTGAATATTGATTCAATAGAAGAAGATACTATCACCATGTACAATTAAAATGGTAAAATTAAATACAATAAAAAAAATTACTTTATAAATGAATAAATTCTTTCTAGTCATAAAAAATTTCGGTCCCAACTTGGGATCAGTTATAAATAAGAATAAATTCTACCTTGTCATATTCCACGAATTTATACGGTCCCGTCTTAAGTAATTATACCTCCATATAGTAATAAATGATGTAATATTCAACAATATACATTATATATATAATTTTCATTACATGAATTTGAGATGTAAAATACTTATCTAAAGTTATTTGTAATATTGATTTGAACTTCAGAGTGATAAGCTGTTTTATAGTATCCGTATAATTAGTAGTTTATTTATATATGAGCCTTCTTGTTGCATCCACAATATTTCTAGTTTGTCATATATGTTTGAAGTTTCTTGACGTGATTTTTTATATCTAACTTCTAAATATATGTTAAAATTTTACCATAAAAATTTGTATTTAGTAATCTTATTTAATAAATATAATATTAAGTTATGCAGATTATTTTATTATAAAAAAGACATTTTTAGTATAATTTTCCATTTAAAAATAAATTTTTTATAGGAATATTATTTTTCAATCTCGACGATACAATTGTATGGAGTTTTTATCATATTTCTATCGTCTTAGTTAAAATAGACGGTTAATCTTGTGAAAAAGAATGCATGGTAAATTTAAGAAAAGACCAGCTAAGATGAATTTCCAGCAAGATGATGTAGTTGCTAGATATTGACTGATTCTTGAAGGAGTTTGACCGGCAATAGTTGGTGACAGTTTATACATACAGATTTAAAAATATATAAAATCGACATGTAACAGCTGGAGATAGTACGAGGACAATGAGGTAAAATTATGTGAATGAGAAGAGATTCCATATTCTTTGTGTTGAGAGGACCAAAGTGAAAACAAAGTAAAAGAAAAAGACTGCACTGACATTTTCCATTTATTTATACACCTGAGACCAATTGGGGTTATTATACTCTGCGACGTTACAGAACTACACCGCCTATCCACCGTCACTACGTGGCATTTTCTCACACACATTATACTCTGCCATATTCTACTTGAAATTTCCTTCATGCACACTAAGAGTCTAGCATTATGTATATATTGAGGAGATATCGAGGTACGGAGATATAATTGCATCTTATTTAAAAATTTAAATTTATAAAGAGTGAATCTAGTTATTTATATTAATATTTCAATACTTTCTCATATTCGAAGGGAAATTTAATATGAGGTGGAGATTCGAACCCAAAGGAACGTGAGCCAGATGATCTGATACCATAATATAATTCCATCTTATCTAAAGTCTAAACTTATAGAGAGGCGCGAAATCTAGTCATTTATATTAATAATTCAACACATGTATTCTCCAAAACTTGAAAAAAAGTTCAGGTTTATAAAATTTCGACTAAAATTTGATTGTGAAATGGAAAAACTAGCATTTTTCGGTGTGTTTGATGTTGAATTTGAATTTGATGTGATATGAATTTTAACCTATAAGCTTCAACTTCCTGAACATCAAACTGTACAATCAGTCATATTTTACCCCAACATTCTACATAAATAAGATGGATCAGGACCAACGATAAAGTTTCTCTTCAAAGAAACACTTATGCTTGCTCCGAGCAGGGAAAAATCAAAATCCATCTTTTGTTTGATTTCAAATGCAATATGTATTATATTAACTTAGCTTTTGTTCTCTTCAACAATATTTTTTTGTACTAAACTGAACTGGATGAGTTTGCAGTTAAAGTGAATAGAGTCTTATCGTGAAACAGAGTACAAGTGAAAAAATAAAGAACTTAAAGCTTGAGGAAAGAAGATAATATGTTTTGGCTCCAAACTAAACATACACAAAATTACTTCTTTAGCAATCAAAATGCATCCTTAAAACTACAATATGCAACTAAGAAGAGATTAAACGTAATATAATTTTAAGTTTTCAACGAGTTCTTATATAGAGTTTTACGTAATTTTTAAGAACACATCCACCAAAGAAACATTAGTACATCTATTCTAATATGATGTGAATTGGGTCCTTCATAGTTTATAGTACATCTATCATGTATAATATATACGACGGTAATGATATTACAAAATTTTCAATTTTAAACTATCATACCCCTGAATTTCAATTTTCAAATTTTGAATATTCAAAACAACTAATGGTAGTATAGTGTACTAGTTCCATGATCACATTTATCAGGTTTCTCAAGTTGGTCTGATGCATTTTTTGTTTTCTTTCTTAGAGACAATTTATAAATAAAGTTAATGTTCCAACCCACAGGGATTGGTGGACCTCATGGAGAACTGATGGACCCTCAAGCACATAATGAAATCTCAATGGAATTGTTTGGTTAGTTGGCACTGAGAAAAATGAGTGTGTAACAGCAAAGAGAGTTCTGTAAGAATAGTTGGCAAATGTGTCAGTAAAAAATTAAGCAAAGGACCATAGCATAAAATAATAAACAATACTAATAATCATGATAAAATAAAAAGAGTAAAAAACAATGCCAAGCAAGCTTGGGTTTCAAGAGAGGAACCAATCCATGATGAACAATTATTATTAAAACAAAAGCAAAGTTCATCTATCTCATAGCTATCAATATTATAATGCTAGACTATACATTATTACTCCCCCTTTCCGGAACAAATGTCTCATATTTATTTTATAAATGTACTATTATAAATTTTTATTTTTACAACATTTTTAGTTTATTTTTACATTTTGTGTGCATTTGTCACACAGTATTTTATATTGTACATTAAATTCCGTACTCAAAATTATAAGATTATTTACCCTGGGATGGAGTGAGTAGTAAAGAATTTAAACAAATTTATAGAATTGAGAAAGAAAAAAGATGAGATTAGGTTCATATGCAATAATTTAACCTGCAAGAGCAGTTGGCAGTAGTTAGTCTGTCTTTTAAAGTTTCAAATCATACACATACATGTCACCTGTGAACTTGGGCAGGTAAAAAAGTTTTTTTTTCATTTTATTTAAATTATTTTTTCATGTCTCTTTGTAAAGATTTTGTTATCTACATTGATACTATAATTGATGATGCTTTCCTCTAGAGTTCCTACAAGTACCAAGTTGCTGGTGAATTCTATCTTTAGTTGTATACTTTAAGCAATCAATCAAGCATAAGATAAGATGCTGTTGAAGTTTTTTACAGCATTATTATTGATGATAAGTTCTTCCAACTGTGCTCATATTCTGTTTGTTTAAATGCCCCAGTAGAATTTTGGTGCTCTTACTCATTTTTTCTCAAGAACTACAGCTATACATCCATATTGCAAGTATTAATATACAAAAAGAGAAGTTCTACATTGTGGGTTGTTGGGTCTTGGTCAATGCTACCCAAATCTAGCAGCTGATCACTCTTTGTATTCCAAGAATTAAGACCTTAAATGATTGGGATTTAAGAGTGATTAGTTATATTTTGTTGCAAGATTGGGTGCATAATGCTGCATTAGTTTGTTGATCATAATTTAATAAGGTAAAGGGTAAAAGGGAATCTGCTTTCTTTTCATGAGTCTAATGAGCTGTTGCTTAGCCAATGCTTTTCACTTCTCCATTTTCTACTTTAAGCTCTGAAAGGTTTATACTTTCTTGTCTTGAAGGAATTACTTTTTCCACATTAGTGTAGTGTAGGATTCATTTCATCCTAGGGTTCTCCTGCAAGTAGCTGATGCTCTGTAGATTTTATGCTTCTTGGTACATTGATTTGTTAACCTTTTCCTTTGTGTCTCTTCTTTTGCTTTCTGTAAAGCTGCCATTTTTAATTTGTTCCTTGTTTGCAATATATTACAAGCCATTTTGGTCAATACCCTCTTTTCTCATCTTTACTTAAATAGTAGTGTTCCTTCCCTTCTGCTGTAACTACTCTGCAATTGGGGTTTTCTTTCTTGATTATGGGTTCTGAAGATAACGGAGTGAATCCTTTTTATGGTGCTGGTTGGGATCCAATGGTTACACTGAATCAGAGTGCTACTTTTGGGAATTCTTCAATGGTTCCTCAGACTGAGTTTGGCAATGCACAGTTTCTTGAGAATCAGATGATGGGACACTCTTCCCAATTGGTTCATCATTTTCAGTCTGATCCAAGTTTGATTGGAATGTTACCCAAAATGCCAAGTTATGGAAGTGGAAGCTTCTCAGAGATGGTTAGTTCATTTGGTCACATTGCTGAATCAGGCTCTCATCCAAGTTTCACCGAAACTAATGCGGTTGGAATTCGAACGGTCTCGAATTCGAAGGAACGGTGCCAAAATTCTGGAGATGGAGTTGTGGGGGCTTCACCTAGTAGAAACAGGAAAAGAAAAGTCTCAGTTGGAGCTTCATCTAAGGTAACTAGCTCATAAATTTGTCTCTTTAATAACTCTTCTATGTGATCAAATGTACTTGCTACTTCTAGTTACCAGTTGCCAATCTTAATTCTTATGCATATATATCTTGTGTGTATGTTAGTATGTGGCTACATTTTTCCACTAGAGGGAGTCTTACCTAGTGTAAATTATCCTTGTAAAAATGTAGAATGCTGAGGAAGAACGACAGCAAGACACTAATGAATTCCCTAAAGAAGATGATGAAAAGAAACAGAAATCTGAACAAAATGCTTGTGAGACAACTGTTAAGCAAGCTAAGGATAACTCGCCCAGTGCCGAGGCTCCTAAAGAGAATTACATTCATGTTAGAGCTAAACGGGGCCAGGCCACAAATAGTCACAGCCTTGCCGAAAGGGTAAATCCTCAGTTTCTAATCAATTATTTATATGAAAGACGATGATCACATGCGTATGAGAATGAATGCGAATGTGTTTGATGTTCAGGTGAGAAGAGAGAGGATAAGTGAGAGGATGAGATTGCTTCAAGAACTGGTTCCTGGCTGCAATAAGGTGAATGAGTGCCTCACTGACTTAACTTCTGATTTGTGCGTTTCCTGTCCGAAATGAATACTGAACTTTTGTTATTTGCATTCAAGATTACTGGGAAAGCAGTTATGCTAGATGAGATCATCAACTATGTACAATCTCTCCAACAGCAGGTTGAGGTATGAATTTGCTACCAATTCACCATTTCATACATATGTTGAATCAATTATATAAGAATAATCTTAGTTACTATAGCTGAATTATAAACGTTTCGTGAATCTTTGTCACATTTTATTTGCTTATGATGAGGATTTAGCTCTGTAGTAATTAGTTTATTGCATCACTATGCTGGAAAGAGTCTTTTTTTCTTTTTTTTTCCTTTTTTTTTGTGATATTCTCAGAAACTTCCACTTTCAGTCTTGGATCTGCTTTACTGAGTTCTCCTGGGGATAGGAAATAGTCCCTCTTTCTAGATATATACATGTTTACAATTCAATGGAATTGCCTTTTGTACAAGGAACTATATTTTGTCTTTCACAAGTTTTCGAGTACAGATGATTATTCTTACATTAGGCACATGTATGTTGTGAGCATCTAAAGCTCTATAGGACAATAAGGAACAAATCCCTTTTGTCTCTTCATAACTTCAAACTATGTTCTATGACAACAAATAAGTTATGTATGCTGCACCCCAATATCCTGTTATAAGTTAATAAAATTCTCCGTGTTTTCATAATCTAATGAAGTCGACTTCTCTTTCTGGTTGCAGTTTTTGTCCATGAAGCTTGCGACTGTAAATCCAGAGCTAAACGTGGATTTAGAACGTCTTTTGTCCAAAGATGTGAGAAAGATCAGCTTACCTTGTACCTATTGGTTAGAATCATAGGCTTAAAACTAACTTATTTTACTTTGTTTCAATAGATTCTTCATTCGCGAGGTGGCACCACAAGTACACTAGGAAACAACTTGGCATTAAGTTCCTCCCATCCATTCCCTGGATATCCCCATGGAGCCTTCCCCGGGCCCCCAGGTGCAACATCACAGTTTCATCCTTTACCCCAAGTATGGTTTCACAAGTCTCAACTCAAAAGTCTAGTTTTTTAACAATAATTATATAGATTATTTAGTCGTTTTTGCGCATTTCCTGTGGGATTATAAATCAATGATATACTGTCATAGAGATCACTGATTGAACAATTCCTAACTTGTGCAGAACATATGGAACAATAATGAGCTCCAGCATTTACTACAAATGGGATTAGATTCTGATCATTCTGTGGGAAGTTTGGGACCAAATGGTAATTCCCAGAAGTACTGAAATTCTTCATATAATCTGATTCTGTTCTCAATATGGTTCTCATAGTTACTATCTTTCCGATTATCTTCGCAGGAATGTCAAAGATGGAGCTATAGAGTTTCTAGTTAATTTCCAAGATTTCAAGAGTTTATGGAGTGGAGATTTGGTTGAACTAAAACACCATAGAAGATGGTTGAAGTTCTCTTTTGTCTAGTGTTGTATAGGTGGTTCTGAAGTCCCTAACTATTGATTTTCTGAATTTTAGCAGAAGAAAATGACTGGAATCATTCACCACAAAAAAAAGAAAAAAAAGAATTATTATGTATATTCAGAGTGAAGGTACCATTTCTGAAGAGATGATTTTTGTTGGTGTGAGAGAACAATATTATTATTATGTCTAGCTCTAGATTGTTGGAGAAACAGATGATAACAAATTCTTATGTAATTAAATTAAATTGCATTGGTTCTATTGTACTCCATTAGGCTGTCATATCTGCATGATAATACTCTTTGTGCTCTTTGTTTCAACTGTTATGCAAAAGCCCTTTCTTTAGAACTGAAATTTTTCCCAGTAACAAGCATTCTTGAACAGAAACTACCTAACTAATAACCACAGAAAAAGATTATATCACCACTGGTAATTTCACCACCAAAATCTACCATATAAGCTTGCAAGCCCCTACTGGGATTTTTTTTTTTTTAAATTAATCATTGGCTACAGACTTTCCATTAATATTTCATATAAACATAGAAGACCTATAGTAAGTTGCATGTATGCTACTTCATGCTATACTTAATTCACAATGATTTAATGTGTTTCGAACGGAATAAATCATCTAGAACGAATCCCAACTATTCATATGAACCACCATATAAAATTTGGACCTTTCATCACATCGTGAAAATACTAAATAAATTATTATTGTATCATAAATTTTACAATAACTGAAAGAACTAGTAGATATTCTCGAAAACGTTCCTTCATAGATCGAGTCTATTAAATTTTATAGTTGAAAACAGTACACCTGACCTGAAAGAATTATCATGAATATTTAATTAAGAAGAATACCATGTTGCCTTGTGTTACTTGTTCAGTTCCGTATAATTTAATAAATTAGTATTGACTATTGACACGTAGTGTTAGTTAAAACTTAAAATTAATGATAAAATTTTAAAATGGTTTTGTTTTAGGAGAAAATGTGAAATTAAGTTAAATGTTGATTTTTAAATTTTATTAGGTGGAATGTAAATTTATTTTTTAGTAATTAATAAAGTTGTATAGGATGTTTAAAAATTTAATTTCAGTCTATGTTACAAGGGGTCTTCTATCACCAATCAGGGTGTTGCATTGACCAACGTTAGATCACCTATTTTAATCCATTGGATTAAAACTTCAACGGTGGAGATTGAATAATCTCTCACCTTTCGCACTAAGTGTTACCATGAAGTGTCGCTCGTGTCGCACGAGGTGTTGTGATACATGTTGGTCTAACCATCTACATCGCTTATATTTAAATATAATTTTTAAATATTATGTTAATTTTTTTATATATTCAATGCTCTTATTAACAAAATTAAAACCTTTAAAAAAATTAAAATCAATAATTAGATTAAATAAAAATATTCTTCAAATGCAGGAGATTAAACAAAAATTTGAAATCAATAATAAAAATTAAATTAAGGAGAATTTAATTTAGGGTTCATACGAATATTGATGAATTGTGACATTTTAATTTAGAGTTTATGTGAATGTTGTCCTCTTTCTTGTTAATTGTTACAATTTTTTTTGAAAAGGCTAAGGTGACTCGAACCCTTAACCTTGGTTGGAGGTGAAGTGTCTTACCAATTGAACCGCACTTCGTTGTCGTTAATTTGTCATGATTAATTATTAGTAATGTGAATATTTGTGGTTTATTATAATTTTTAAGATTATAATTCTCATGCAAATTATATAATATGTGTTTAATTATTTTTTTAAAAATTAATGAAAAAATTAAATTAAATAATAAGTAGCGGTTGGGGGCAATAGAAAGCAATAGTATAGTGCGATATAAATCAATAATTGAGTGACATAGAAAGCGATGAATACGTTTCAGATGTGGACATATTGACTAATAATAGTCCGGACGTCACTTTGACTGACGCTAAAAAATCTAATGTTATAATTTCAATTTGTTTTTTTAAAACAAAAATCGTTTTTGCAGGTTTTTTTTTAAAATTTATTCCTCAATTGGGCGTCACGTTTGAGTGACGGTATAAATTTTCCCCAAGATAAATGGTTAATAGGGATGTCAATCTACTAATCTAAATCTAGCCCATGCCCATGAGGTCCAGGTTCATTTAGGTTAATGGACATGGGCTGTCCCAATAGGCATTGACGTATCGAGTAACTAATTTAGAAATCTGGTGTATTTATTGAGTCGATTTTTAACTGAAATGTGCATGATTCTAATTTCGATTGTCTGATTTTCTCCATTTCAATTGTTATTTTTTATTTTGTTTTCATTTTCTTTTCAGTTACAGACTATTTCAAAATCCAATGTGTCTATTTTATCCCCAAATAAGTGGTTGTACTATCTCTAGTTTTAGTGTTTTAATTTATGCTACACCATTAGCACAGTGATGTTTTCTACTTCATCGCTGAACATACTTTCGTAAGTTTTTTAAGAAACAATTCTTAAATAGAGACATATAAACATAAATTTTTAATATTATAAACTAATCCCAAACAAAACTAAGTTGCTAAAAGACACCCAACCAGCAACATGGATATACAAAATGGATATATATATATATAACGATATAACCCGGTTTTACATTATTATTACGTCACAACTCAAAAACCTTCAGTTCAAATTTTCTTTCTCTGAAAAATTCTCTCTCTCAAACAAGGGCCAGCAATGTAGAGAAGAAATAACCGATCAAACTTGTTTTCTGATCAAGAAATCGACGGTTACATACATACATTGTTATATCATGCAACAAACACGATCGAAAACGAAGGTAATCTCTAATTTCAAACACTGTTCATTGTTTTTTTTTTTTTTCATGTTTCGAATGACAAAATAACTCAAATCCATGTAGATCTAAAAAGTCAAGGTTTGAAAAATTGTAGATCTTGATCTATTCATCTATATTTTCATGTTTTGATGGTAACTCATTGATGTTATTGTTGATTATGCATTTACGAGGTGTAATCATGCTTGCATAAGGATCATATAGTGTTTTTATTCAAAATCTGATCTCATATATCAACTCTTATATAAAAAAAAACGTTTATATGTTCATTCATGTATATGCTATGTCCTCAAGAATATTACATATGTTCTCAAGAATAAGACCTATGATTTCATTCAAAACCTGACAGTCGTTTTGTGCTCTGTTTTCTACACATTATTTTGTATTCTGTTTTCTACTGTATTTTTCTATGTTCTCACGCATATGTACTATCATCTCACCTATATATCTTATGTTCTTAATAATATCTAAAATGTTTGCTTTGAAGTTAATGTTCATTAATTTTATTGATGTTTATGCATTCATAGCGTATATCATGTTTCAATAAGGATTTAACATTGTTTTAAATTAAATCAAATCTGAAAAAAAAGGTATATATCGTTTCTATATTCTTTCATATATTTGATATATGTTCTCAAGAATATTGCATATGTTCTCTGAAATATGTGATATGTTTTTATTCAAAACGTTATAGTCGTTTTGTGCTCTATTTTTGACAATATTATGTATAATCTTAGTATTTTACTGTATTTTCTATGTTGTTACGTATATGTACTATCTTCTCACAAGTATGTCATATGATCCCAACAATATTAACTATGTTTGTTATGAAATAATTGCACATTAATTAAGTTGTTTTTGCATGCACAAGGTTACGAAATCCTTCAACTTAAAGAGGAGAATGATGATGAGGAGTTATTCAAGTAACAAATTTAGAACTATCCTTAATGTGTTGAGTAAGTTATACGGCAAAGAAGTTGATGAAAAGATAAAAGGGAGGCAAGAGCATTGACAAAGAAAAGAAATGTATATTTAGTCAAATCCAACCAATGAATAAAACAGATGATGACATGAAGTTGATAGCATTTTCTTTTTACAGATGTGTAATAGTAGTACAACATATAATTAAATGATGCATGTTCTATCTTGAATAAAATCTTGTTTTTTTTCATGATTTTATATGTTGTGAGTGATATATGATATCAAACCAAACACTATAATTTCAACTAAAAACATTATGATATCAGACTAAAACACTATGATATCAACTCAAACGACTATGATATCAAACCAAATACTATAATTTCAACTAAAAACATACTATGTTATCAGACTAAAACATACTAAGATCTCAACTAAAAAATAGTATGATTTCAACAAAAAACATTATGATCTTAGACTAAAGAATTATGTTATCAACTCAAAAAAAATTTATGATATCAACTAAAATCACACTATGATCTCAATTAAAAACACACCATGTTATAAACTAAAACAGACTATAACTCAAACGACTATAATATCAAACTAAAAACAAACTATGATATCAAACGAAACACTATGATCTCAACAAAAAACGCACCATGTTATCAGACTAAAACAGACTATGATCTCAACAAAAAATAGTATGATGTCAACACAATATACTATGATCTTGGACTAAAGAATTATGTTATCAAATAAAAAATAATAATATCAACTAAAATCACATTATGATCTCAACTAAAAAAACACATTATATTATCAACTAAAATGAACTATGATCTCAATTAAAAGCAATGATATCAAAACAAATCATTATTATCTCAGACTAAAAAACTATGATATAAGCTAAAAAAAACTATTATATTAAATCAAACACTATGATCTCAACTAAAACAGTACGATGTCAATACAAAAAGACTATGATTTTAGATGAAACACCTATGATCTCAACTCAAAAGGCTATAATATCAAATCGCGAGAGCACCTACGTGAGAATTTATGAGAGGATCCGCAAAAAAACGATATTGATCCGAATTCGTAATAGATTTGCGAAAAATTACACGTTTAATGACAAATTGTAAATAAATTATGTTTTTAGTTAAACTAATTAAACACCGTTTTATGAGTCCATGTATTCAATTTTAACACTTTTAATGGCCTTTTGTTCTATAGGTTAAATTTGGCTGAATGAAATTTAGATTGAGCACTAAACACACATTTTCAAACATAAACGGGTGAGGCCCCGATTTGGTTAGTTCGTCTATCAAATCAAGTTCATGGGTGACACATATGCTTGTCTCTTTTAATTTTCGCTTCTTATTTTATTTCAGAAAAACCCAAAATAAAACACACAACAAGGCTCATTTTCCGGACAGATGCGTAAGTCACATGTTACAACAAAAGATCTGCTCAACCGTCAAACTTTCATGTTATCCCTCCCTATTTTTTAAACTTAAATTTGTGGGCCACTCATCCCAAATACATTTGTTTACTACTACTATTGTCTTGCTTTTAGATTGCTTTTTTGCTTTTTTGCTTTCTAGAATTATAAATAAAATTAGGTGAAAACTGACATATAAATTACAATATTTATACAAATGCAAGGGATTTATTGGATTACTTGCCAAGAGGTACAATTTTAAATCACTCATAACCTAATTAAATCGAACATATCCATAAACATCGACTAACATGCAAACTCAAGTACTAATTCCGAAATATGGTGAATTTGTATTGATGGTACGATACATATACAACGTAAATTTATAAATTTTTGGATGAAAAATTGTTAGTAAGAATAGGGTTTTTTTAATAATATAATATGCGATACTGCCTCCTCATACTTTAATGTGTTGTACTGAACAATATTTATTATATGTGGTATAATCGAGTACAATCTTTAAAGTATCATGATCAGGTTGCATGGAAGAATAAACTGTAGAATATTCTATTGATTGGTAGTCTAATACAAGTACTCCATTTATAATGACTCTATTCTTGTGTTGAGTACAACTTACAGATGGACACGATTACTCGTTAATTGTCTTCGAATCTATTGTGTAAAATTGTACTTTCGGGATATGATGTCAATTAGAGATGCATAGATAGGTATATTGTAGTCTAATATTATGTTCTTCCTTAATTATTTGATTGTCAAAGTAATATGAAGCTATTCTCAGGCAGGGGAGATGACTAGTAGCCACCTAGCAGATTGGAAGTATAAGAGTATTAGTTATAAAGATCTTATAACGATTTGTTATATTTAAAATAAAAATAATAAATTACATATTAAAATATTAAAATTTCAGGAATGCTATTTAAGCTGTGATCCACAAATAAATTTAGAACTCCTCAAAATATTTGTCAAATTTGAACCTCCCCAAATTATTAAAAAGGAATTATTGAGACACTAATTTATTTCATACTTTTATAATAAAAAAATAAGTCACTTAAAATTTTATAAAGAATATAAAAAAGACTATAATTAAGATAGTACAGAGAATGATATTTAAAAAACACACCCATATATATATATAATACTCTATTGGTGGAAGATAATACCAATAGACAAGGTACTCCATGTTGGCCGCACCGTTAATCAACAACACAATTAAAGTCGGGGACAAAGTGTTTTTGCTTCATACACCCTCCTACAGTTAAGAAATTAAAATTTCTCATTTTATAAATCTTATTAAATTAAAATAATTATTTATTTATTAAAATAATCTTCACAATACAACTCATTTTTAACCACATATTATTGCGCCCACGTGTAGTTTATATCTCAAACTCATTTTTAACTACATACTACATATTTTCTTAAAAAACGGACAAAACTAAGTGACTGTTTGGTATAGAACCGACGTTAGATCCGTTTAAATGAATGAATAGTGATCAAATTGTAGTAGGATTGTTAAAATTAGTGTTTGGTGTAAAATTGTAATTGAATAGGGTATTGTAGGTTTGTTATATAGGTTGTATAAGAGATAAATGATTTGTGTAAGAAATAAATAATTGATTGAATGGGTTTGTAAGTTTGTTAATAGGTTGTGTAATAGATAAATGATTTATGTAAAAGATAGATGATTGGTTTGAATGTGTATTATAGATTTGTTATATAGATTGTGTAAGAGATAAATGATTGGTTTGGAATGATTCATCATACACAATTATTTTGTTTTGGCTTGGGATGAATAGTAGCCTACAATAAGTAAAATGAAGCTACAATACCAACATTTTACTTTCTCCTATTTAAATTTCATGTCGAATACAATATGGCAAAAATACATCCAAATGGCTACTTCAATCCTATACCGCTTAAGGCCTAAATTATTAACAGGATGAAAGTAGTAATATTTTTTCCACTTCATTATTTCAATAATTAAGTACCGATTTATTGAGAAGTTATTCCAGAATTACCTCAACCACCATGGGAATGAATGTTTGCTGATTTACCCAGGAGGCTAGTAACCAAGTTCCACTAGTTTCAGCACAAATCCACACCCAAATTCCACTAGTTTCAATTAAGCCCCCTCACCTATGGTGTACCATTAGTTTCAATTAAGCCCCCTCACCTATGGTGCTTTGAGACCCTCGCGCACGCGCACACCCAAGTACCACTAGTACAAATCTGTCAGGATTTGCACATCACCTATGGTGCTTCCACAAATCCACACCCAAGTTCCACTAGTTTCAATTATGAGAATTCTAATTGCAGTTGGAACTTAGATGAGCAAAGTGATGTACGATTTAGTTTTAAGAATGCTGCAGTAAAAATTAAGACTTTGGTCATTATTTTTGGGGTGTGAAACCACATTCGCTTTATTTTACAAAGAGTTAGCGATTGATACATAAATACTCAAATTAATTTAAATAAAATTTAATTTTGTCCACTTTAAAAAGTTCATAACATGAGAAAAACAATATAAAAAATAAAAAAATATCACTAACGACTTTATTTTTTTTTAGATCTATAAATATAGACCACTCTTTACTATGTTTGAATTATTTTTCGGATATCTATGAAAATCAACAACAACTTTATTCAAACCTTATGAAATTGTGAACGAGTTGTACGGATGCAATTTTATTAATTTCAACTTTTAAACATTGGTATAAGATTTCAAGTATGTAAAATAATCATTTATATAAAAAAATGTTCATGCCCAATGCCCCTACCCAATGCACAATGTTTATTACCCCGACTCAATGTCTCGAACCTATATATGCGTAGACTCTCTACTTACCCGAGGACTATATAAAGATAATGTCCGTGACCAATGCACCTACCCAATGTCTGTGTCCCGATCCAATGCCCCGATATGTAGACTCTCTACTTTCTCGACAACTTCAGATGACAACAATGCCCCGGACCCAATGCTTAGTGTCCGAAACTAATGCCCGGACTCCGTGCCCCGGATTAATACCCATGCCTCGACCACTACTTGCATCTCGACATGACGCGTCATCGCGCTGTCATGAAAATTATTATTACTTTTTTTACTTATATATGATATTATTTTTTTGAATAAGATATATATGATATTACATGAGTGTTTAAAAGTTAAAATTAATAAAATTGTACATTTAAAACTCATTTTACAATTTGTTAAGGTTAAAATAAAGTTATTAGTGATTTTTATAAATCTCAGAAAAATAATTCAAATATAGTCAAAAGTAGTCTTTATTTATAGATCTCGTAAAAATAAAATCATCGGTAATTTTTTTTACCTTTTACATTTTTATTTTTCAAGTTATATACATTATAAAGTGGATAAAATTAAAATTAGAAAAAAAAAGAAGAAATAAGTATGAAGAATTTTATCATATACTAAAATTTATGGCCTCTTTCATATGTTAATTTTGGTTTACATTTGAAATAAATTTTAATGTACCAATTTGTTATTGAATACTTGATTGTAGTGACTTGATGAAAAATTTATTTACTAAAGAAATTTGTAAAAATTATTATTGGTTAGTATGTATTTTTAAAAAAGCCCTTAATTAATGATAAAATTCGTGAAATGATTAAAACTAATACACGTATACAGTTATACTGAGTAATGCTCCAAATGTTAAGAGATGGGAATTGAGATTTCAGTTGAGCATACATAGTTCTGGGAAATTATTACTATTGTGATGCATCCCCATTGTGATTTTCTAACTTACACAGCATCAACTCTGTTCAAACAGGCCTTTGAGGATCACTGCAATATACTAGGAAAAAATACAGAAACAATGCATTTCAAGTCTTACCCTTTGTTGAGGGTGAAATCCTCCCTTTGAACATCTAAAAGATTCTAAACCATTACACATCCAGATGATGATCATCATTATTTCTGCTCCCAGTCCCACCTCATCTGCCACCAAATTTCTTGTCCGGATCTCACAACCACCAATCCATCATACAAAAGAATATGCCCAAAAAAAAAAAAGAATGCGTAAAATAACGAATAAAGAACAAAACTAACAATAAGAGAAAATCTTATGTAGCAATGAACATTATCATCCATCATTCTATACTGGTCCCCTGATTCAAAAGTTGTCGTTTTTTACTCATCAAATGTTCCCATATTTCAAGCTGTCATGCATAAGCTTCCATTTGGCACCTCTCTTTCATACATGGTGGGACGAAAGCCAGTCCAACGAGCACTTCCGCCCCACAATCCTTTTTGATTTTCCACATGTTGCTTTTATCTCAAGCTTCTGTCCTTCTGTGATGATGTAATAATCTGGGTTTTCATAATGTACATTATGGATATAATACCTAAGAACTACAACTTACTCCACTTGCTCGCCAATCAAGTCAAGTCCCACGAGCAAGAACGACACGCCCTGGAAAAGCAAGAAGTAGAAATGGATCCCTTGAGCGGAGAGCAAGCTTCTTGCTGCAGCTGTCAACAATAAAAATGCCAAAGCCAACTCCTTTGTGTATATCCTGTTGTGTTTCTTCTTTTTTTGAGGTCCCTGTTCTTGTTGCCTTCTTTCTTCACGTAACTCATCTAAATTAGGCTCCGAGTTAACTCTCTGAGGTTTATTAGGTTGTTTCTCTAACATTATGAGGTCACCTTCTGAAGAGCGACCTGATTTCTTTGTAACTATCCACTCATATGAACTTCCGAGCTGGAAGAGGCCGGAGATCATAGCGTTAAACTTGGTGACAGACATCGTGTTCTCAAATAGAAGGTAAGGTACAATAAAGGGGAATGATTTAGGGGCAGGGAGTATGTTGAGGAATGACATTGTTGCCGGGATGTAACAGACAACCCATGCTGGGAGGGTAGCTTCAGGAATGAACATCGTCATTGGGAGAATGATACAGAACAGGGTGAAGGAGTAAAATGGCAGTATGAGTTTCCGTAGAAGGAAGAACAGGAATATCATGTTAGCCTTCTTCCCAATGCTTATCTGCATAAAACAAATTCGGATACAAATAAGCATCATTCTCTTGTCCATTTCAACATACAAAATTCAGACAATATAATTATGACGGAACACCATACAAAATGGACTAATACAAAAACTTGGCATAATTTTGAATACTAAGCACATTTATGCTGAAGTGTACGTAACATAATAAATCATCTCCTCACACGGTATGCATGAATGTTCATGCTTATTGGAAAGATTAATACTTGCTAGTTCAGAAAATAAAACTCCAGTAATCAATAATCATCCCAAATCTACATTCATAAAAATAGTTTTACTCCACCAATAATATACCATAATCCATTCTTAACAGTACAGATTCTCTGTTTTGCCTTGGAAATTCATGATTAGTCGCAAAACACACTCATTGTATTGCCAAGAAAAGAAAATGCTTTTAAAAATCTTCAGTCATACCTTAGATTTAATTATTTGCGGCAAACAGAGACGGAACAACTGCATTGGACCAGAATGCCATCTGTGCTGTTGCTTCCTATAAGCTTCATAAGATTCCGGCAATTCACACTGACACTGTAAAAGAGAAACCAAAATAAGTTGACTTTCCACACAAGAAATCAAATACAGACCAGGCCAGTTTTTTTTTTCACATCAATGTACATTTATATACCTCAACGTCATTGAGGAATATGAATTTCCAACCGTGGAGATGGGCTCGCACAGCAATATCCATATCCTCGACGGTGGTCCTCTCCAACCATCCACCAGACTCCTCCAACGCCTTTATACGCCACACACCAGCAGTCCCATTAAACCCAAAGAAATTCAAGAAAATCCCATTAACCTGCTGCTCAACTTCAAAATGGAAAGCCAGGTTAATGAGCTGCAACCTTGTTAAAAGGTTTTCATCCTTGTTCACAAATGACCATCTTGCTTGTACCAACCCTAGTTCTTCATTATCCTACAAAAAATCGATACCAAACCACATGGTTCATATGCCTAATCCAACCCAAACACTCAAATTAACAAAAAGACAGCCGAAATCTTCCACGTATATGTCCAAATTGCAATAAAACCAGTCAAGACAAATACTAATAATACCAAAAGAAGAAGCAACCACTAAAAAGTAAAGCATACCAAACGCATCAAAAAAGTCCTAGCCAACACAATTTCAAATGCAATCACCAACTAAAGCATGAATTGCCATAAATACCTTAAAGTGAGGTATGGTCCTTTGGAGAAAATCCGGATTAGGCTGAAAATCAGCGTCGAAAATGGCAACGAATTCGTAATCCTTAACATAACTACAACCCATAGCTGACTTAAGATTCCCAGCCTTATAACCTTCCCTAATCACTCTATGCCTGTAAATGATATTCACCCCGTTCTCCTGCCACTTCTTGACCTCCTCATTGATCAAATACTGTGCCGTTGGATCATCCGAATCGTCCAATATCTGAATCAGCATTCTCCCTTCAGGCCAGTCCAAATTACACACCGCAGCTATTGATTGTTGGTAGACCTATCCACAATCAAAACACACAACCACTCAATTCAATTCTCAAACCAAAAGGAACCAATCAATCAAAGCCACCAGCTGAAAAAAAGAAAAAAAAAAGTTGCAACAAACTCTAAAAAAAGAAAATTAAAAATACCTCCTTTTCATTGCACATGGGGATCTGAACAAGAACCATAGGAAAATAGCCATCTCCATCACCAGACTCTAGATCTACAACCCTTTTCGCAACCGGCTTAACGTTCCAAACCTTGATCCAGAAACACCCTAAACAGAGAATCAACCTGTCCAAGCTCTGAATCAAGAACAGGACAACACACACATTGGCCAACAACTGAAGAACCGGAGCAAGATACTCCACTCTGATCAAAACCCACCTCGAGTAAACCGAATCAAACACATCCCTCACCGAAAACCCATGTGTCAATGTGTAAAGATACTTGAATTGCAAATCTGTCGGTGTCTTAAAATGCCAACCTTTGAAATAAGCAGCGATTTCAAAAACCAACAGAATCATCGACAGACACAGAAACCCCTTAATGCAGGTGTAGAATCTGGACTTGACAGCTCTGTTCTCGGAGTCGCCGGAGTCCGTACGTCCGGCGGCCACACGGCGGCGCACTATGGAAGCGAGAGAGAAGAATGCGGTGGCGATGGAGGTGAGACAACCAGCTGCTTTGTGGGCTTTCAGGAGAAGGACCCATGTGAGCTGTTTGGCGTTCTTGTTGCGAGCTACTTTGGTTTCACCATGGTCGTCGTAGATGAAATCTTCTTCAGATGGGGATTGGAGCTCGACCATGGACCAGTTGTTCGGGTTCTCCATCTTGACGACTACTGGTGTGCCTCTGTGATTCTCCTTTGCCCACCAGTACAATGAAGGTGCCATTTTTGGGAGATTTGGGAAGGTGGGAGGATTTAAAGATTGGATTTTTAGACTACAAAAGGCTCATTTTTTGAGTGAGTGAGTGAGTTTTTAGAGACACAGGAGAAGAGACCAGCACATCAAGAAAGATGGATATATGTCTGATTTTCAAAGAGGATAGTGCTTTCAGGTTTATATAAAAATGATATATAAAAATGTTGTGTAGAATTGGTGATATTGATAACTCAGCTATGGAGTACTTGTGAGACATTCATTTTTACAGCTTGCAACAAAAGTGTGAATATGACTTGGTAGTAAGAAAGAGAGAGAGAGATGGATGAGATTTGTAATAGAGAGAGGAGAAGAGTTTACAGCTCAACACGTCTTGGAGTGTAATTGAAAATCCCAGAAATAGAAGGGTACAATCTTTGTCAAATGACTCAAATTCCAACTTAAATCTCACTAATTAAAAATGGGAACTTGGATTAATAACACACAGGACAAAAGAAAAGAAATTTTATTTTTCTTCAATTCTTTCTTGGTCAAGGGAAAGAATTAAAGAAAAGGAGAAAAAGAACACACAAAACTATTTGGATAGCAAAAGAAAAGACCAATCAGTAGGAAGAAGAGATGGAATTGTAAAATTGATAGGAGATGCGATCAGACGTACCGACAAAATGTTGTGGGTTTTCCCTTTTTCTTCTTTTCCCCATTTTCATTTCAAGAAACAGAATCATAATTGTGCTAAATGCAAATTCAAATTCTCACCTACTGCTACTTAGCAGTATTAAATTGAAACGGATACAAATACAAATATACAATTCAGAAAGAAAAAGTCTTTTTTCCTGATAATTTGTAAATCAAGAATTGGGATTTTTTGATTAAGGGAATTTGAACAGGCGGCAAGAACTACAAGGATGAAGATACAAACAATGGGATTTGACTGGATTTGGAGAGTATTATTTAATGTTAAGAGACTGGGATTAAGAAAATTCTGAGCAAAAAAGATTAAGAAACCTCAGGGGAAAGATTCAAGATCCAAAGTTCAAACCTTCTTCTCCTTGAAATTTAATTTATGTTTCTCTCTCCGAGTGAAATTTAATTGAGGTAGATTAATTCTAATGGCTATTTTTTGGATGGAGTTATTACATTATGAGTAAATGCAGGTGTATGTATGGTAGCCAATATTTGTAGACGCCTACATGTATTATGATGGAAGATAATACATTCGATAGTTTATCTATAAATATATTATTTATACGACTTGGACATAGTTTATATATGCAGGAAATTATATTATTGTGCGTGTCATTAAATATTTTATTACTTCGTCATAAAATATTATGACAGAATAAGTTCGTTGTCCTACTTATTGAGAATTGATATATACATACTTGTCTCTTTGTCGATGAAAAAGTAAATGTGTATTAAATTAACAAAATATTAGTGAATAAAACTATATTCAACAAAGAAGATGTGATTAAATCAAAATTCATTAAATAACAAAATTGTTTGTTTCTATGAAAACCAATAAAAATCTTAAGATAAGTAATTTGTTGTTTTTATAAATAATGACTCAAATAAATCAAGCGAGTGCGTGTGTACGACATTTTTGAATATGACACAATATCCTGAAGAAATGTTCGATATACAAAAGGTTTTCTCACCCGAAACAAAAAATAAGACATACAAAATGAAAATTATCAAGATCCTGTTTGTGCGTCAATTAAGGAGGTTGAAATGCACTGAAGATTTATTAATCCGATAAGTGATAAATAGAGGCACTTGAAATTATTTTTCCTTGTTTCCTCCTCCTTATCGGTGCATGTAATAAGGAAGAATTTCATTTTATTCTTCTATTTTTACTTCTTTACGTTTGTACATGGTACATGTACGATGTACAACTATTAATTATCTTTTGCATATTCATTGTTTCTAGTGGTAAAACTAGATTCTATGTTTAAATATTTATCTGTTGTTAAATCGATATCAACATATTTACCTTAAATCATGTTGATTAGACTAATAACCGGGATTTTTGGATAGTAGTAGTAAGTGTCAATTTCCCACGTCATTCATCACCGACAGCCTGTTTGGGGTAAAACTCCATTGCACCATCTAATCTGGTAAAATAGTGATTAGTGGATAAGTTGTTGAGTTTAAATGGATGACCAACAAGTGTAATATAATGTTGAGCTCATCATCATTATTTTGGTTCGTCATTGTTTACAAAAAATGTGTGTTTCATGTTTCCACGAACCAACTTTGGATCATACTCGTGCCCTTTCTTTTTGGTCATGATGATTAATGGAAAACCAAAGTCCCCGAGAACAATAATCAAGTCAACCACACTTTCAAACACTATATCATAGCATGATATCATCAACATGGAGTATAACCAAGCCTCAGCTCTAGTACTTACTAGTTTTCACAATAATACTAGTTTTTTTACTGAGTATAAAATGACCCGAATCATTTTTTCTTTATCAAAATGTTATACCATAAAAGTTTACTTCGAACTTGAGGATGTGTAAAATCTAGTTGGGAGGAGATTGAGAAGGACGGTTAGTATTTTAATGACATGCTAATTTGATATGTCGAAAATTAATATTTTATACGCAAAATTAAATAGAGATAACTGAAAAATATGAACTTACGATTTGAAATTCTCAATGTAATAAGATTGTTGGGATTAACATTGAGTTTATAATGTATGAAGCATCAACTAGCAATTGATTAACTTATTTATAAACATTAATTTAATGCATTCCATTTTAGATACGTACGTTATATCAAAATCAGTGTTGTGTTGTTAACTTGTTATGCAATTCGAGCCTCACGGAGTTCGGTTCGGCTCGATAATCTATTTAAAGTTAGATATTATATATTCTTATCCGATTCGAATTAGGTTTATAGTTTATATGTGTGTGTGTGCGCGCGCGCGCTATTTAAGGTTTACAACCCTACTATTCGAATCTCCAATACTATTTTCATTAGTTAAAAGATTGTATGCCGATTTTCTTATAACTTCAAACTTGCTTGTTAATTCTTTACATTGAATGGTCATACAATAAGACTCCCTTCTTGTAAACCGATGAATAGTTATAGCTGACTTTGATGTGGAAACGTAAGTTAAGTATGGAAGTTTAGTTATATTGGTTGGCACTGTGATACATAATTGCTTAATTCTTCAGTATACCGAAACTTCTCACTTTGTTGTGGAAATGTGAAATCGTAGTTATAGTCATTGGAACTATAATACATAAATCTTTAATTCTTTAGTTATACCCTCAATTCGAATCCCCGTCAAGCAGTATCAATTGGAATTGATCATATCTTCATCACTTCGAATCTTTGTCAAGATTCAATTAGCTCGGTGGCTCGACTCGGTTCGATTCGATAATCTATTTCAAGCTCGGTATTATGATTCTAATCCGATTCTAGTTAGATTTATAGTTTATTTATATATATAATATATAGTTGATTTTGTATACACACAATTCATTCATAGACTTTGAGTCTTATACAATTTATTCTTCCATTTAAAAATATTTAATTTGTTCGATTCATCTTAATAATATTTCTTCACAATGAAATTCTTTTTCTATACATTTTATTAAAAACGAGCAAACTCGAGTTGATTATCGGCTCGGATTATTAAACAACACTAATGAAAACCCACCCTGGCAATGAGTAAATGTAGTCGACCGTTAAGGTTGTGTTGAAATAATGAAAATGGTAAAAGAAATGGAGTTTGCCGATCCAAATGTTGTGTGTATAGTGTTGCCAAGCGTCACTCACTAAATAAACAATATGAACCCAACACCTAATATCATCCGGACCTGCTGCTGCATATAGTAGTATTTTATAATGTGTTACAGACAGTCTGGAATTTCAAACACTAATGTAATGCCTAAGAAGATAAGACTTAAATATTTATAGCATTCCAATCAAACCGTTACTTTGGTCTTTTGGCTATATCTAACACAAATCAAATCTCTGCCGACTGCCGTCTTTCGATTTCTTCCCTACATGGGCGTGCGTGACTGTTTATTTCACTCATCCATAACACCATAATTACGTATATGTTATTTTCACGTATAAACTCATTTACTTCTATTCAATTTTATTTTAATTTAGTTTAATATAATATTACTTAATTATATTTTATATTCATGTGAGTTCAATTTAATTCAGATTAATCAAATAATTATAGTTAAATACACCCCCGTCCCGTTAATAATGAAACAATTTGATTTTATATATATTTTAAGAAAAATATATGGTATATGGTTAAGAATGAGTTTGATATAGAAAAGTATATGTGGATCCAATAATATGTGGTTAAAAATGAGTTATATTCTAAAAGTTATTTATATAAATGAAAATTTATTTCACTTTGATGGAACACACAAAAAAATATTTCATTTTAACATGACGAAGGAAGCATAACAAAGCCTAGTACTATACTACTTTGAATTTAGATATATAGATTATCCTTTTAATATTTAACAAAAACTATAGTATAATATTTCTTACTTCAGAATCTATTTTAGTATTTTATATATAACGTCTAGTAGTATGGGTTAATGAGTGAACTAAAATTAATGTATCATGCCCTGAATGAATAAAAAAATTATATATAAAAATCACTTAACAACAATCATTATATATTAGAAACAACCATTATATATAAGAAAGTACAATAATGAAAGTTTAACTTTAAAAGTTTCATTATATAAAAAGTTTAGAAATTTTACATTTACAGTTCAAAATTAATTCATAGTTAAAATTGAAATATTTTTACCGTGAAAGTTAAAGTAGAAAATTAGGACGATACAGAGGAAGTATTAAATATATATATATATATTTTTTAAACGATTAAATGATAACTCGAACCTCCAACCTATTAGTTGGAGTTGAAGCGTATTATTAACTGAGTTGCACTTTATTGTCGAAGTATTAAATATTAATGATTAAAATAAAAATAAAGAAAAAATAGAATAAAAGACGAGGAGTAACCATACACATGCATGTCCAAAACCAAAGGAGCGTGAAATGTAATATCCAATATTTACTTTTGATGTTTATATTTTAGTTGATCAAATGCATTAAATAAATAGAAAAAAATTCTGACATTTTATTTAATGCTAAAATCCTATACAAATACTTTAAATGATCAACTTGACTTTATAATATCAAAATAAAACATCTATAAATTAATAATGTTGGAACCGAAATATTTTATTAATTTAATAAAATATTATTATATCGATAAATTAATAATTTATTAATTTAATGAGGTTTTGTATGACATTTAAATTGCTTTTGATACTGCAAAACTCGTTCGGCGATTCCAACCGGCTTAAGTGATATAAACGATTCAAATTTTGAAGAATACATTTGTTAGCTTGAGAACTTGATTACGGTTATGCATTATCGCCACAATATGGATGTAAATCATTTGCTAGATTATCCTGGTGAAAATAATGAATGTTACGAGGTTTAAAGCATTGAAGAAATTGTGATAGATACCATTTAAAATTCGGTCGATTACGAAGTTGAGGATGATTCCATAGCTTTGAAATCGGTCACTCGAAAAAAATATTGCAAGCAGCAACAATTCTTCACAAATTTTTGTTGCAATATGAAAAGGAAACTCCCCTACTTCAAGTGCAATTGGAAGATTCAAAGATAAACTCAATATAAATTTGAAGTTCAACAAAAAACAAACGACTCTAAATTTATTTTTCACTGGACAATTTTAGAATTTTGAAGTGTATCGCGCACACATAGATATATATGAAATATTTTAATAGTTATTAATTTACAATTTTGTTGGGACCAATATATATACACTGGATAAATTAGAAAAGTAATTATCTTATTATTTTATTAATTAGGGTTTAATTTTTTACGGGTCTCAAGTTAGAATTGGACAAATTATTAATTATATCAAAATTATTAATTTATTAAGTATTAAATTATAGAGGTTTTACTATAAATTCAACAATTCTGACGAACATGACGGACCTTTAATGCTTGTGTATATATATGTGGCGGAGCAATTACGAAAGGAGGACGGATCATCGTGAAGCGCATGATTCTCATATCAATGCGATTGCTTTGCTTTCACGTCCTCGAGTTTTTTCTTGTTATACTTGTTGGGTCTCCCCTACATACTTACATGCATAGTAGCATAAGTACATAAGTTATGTGTATGTCTTGTTTGATAGAGTTTGTATTTGATTGTTAAGCCTAGATCTATACATGTCTCAAATTATATCTACTGGCAATTGCTTGATTAAGTTTAAATCAAGAGAATGAAACTAACTACAAGACAACTAAGACTATTTAAGATGTGGTCATACAAACCCAAATATTTGTCATTTACGGTTCATCGGTGGGTATTGATCATATCCTCATTAAGAAATGCCACAAGAAATGCTTTCTCTTTAGTTATTGCATGTAGGTAAAACATCAGTGTCATTTGAATTAGAAAGAAAGGCCTCACATTAAATGATGGAAAAGGTTATAGTATACTTTAATTCATGGGTGTCCCTATTTAATTTTGTGATGTAATTGCAATGTGTTAGCTATAGGGGGCTCAAAATAATCCAAACCCAATCTAGTCAAGTAATGTAATATTTCAGTCGGGCAAGGGTTGTCATACTATAATTTCCTAAACTCCGGTAATTCATTCTAGGGCTAGACATTTTCAATTTTAATAAAATATTTTATAATGGTCGCATTTAATTTTTATACTAAGATTGTGTTCTCTTTAATTGATAATCAATTTAATTCAGTTCAGCTCGGCTTAGTTATAATTTATACCTTACTTCAGTTCAGCTCAGTCCAGTTCAGTTCGACTTAGTTAGGCTGTGTTCTTAGTTAAAAATTACTTCAGTTCAGTCCATTTCAGTCAGTTCGGCTTAGTTATAATTTATACCTTATTTCAGTCCAATTCAGATCAGTCATGTTCAGTTCAGTTCAGTAAATCTCAGTTGAAAAGAACACTACTTTATAAGTTCGTGTTCTTTTCAACTGAAAATCACTCCAGCTCAGTCCAGTCCAATCCAGTTCAGTTCAGCTCGGCTTAATTATAATTTATACATTGCTTCAGTTCAGTCCAGTTCAATCTAGTGTAGTAAATTTCAGTTGAAAAAAATACAACCTAATTTATTCTTTATATTAATTCAGTTAAATTTGATTAAGTCAGTTTAATCCAGTTCAATAAATTTTATTTGAAGGAACCCATCCTAATTATATCTACCATTAAAATCTACATTTCGCTGAACTTGTGGCTTTTGAGTTAGAAAAACATACACGCAGGGACGAATCATGTATTCCATTAAGACTATAGATGTTCTAATCATTTGTATTCTTAATGACTAGTCTTTTTTACTCAGTTGATTTATGATTAATTTAATTTCTTTCAATTGATAGCTTGTTATTGAGGTGGATGAACTTAGCTTATAAACTGGGTTTATGTTAAAATTTAAATAAGTGATAATGATGTTCATTTGTGTATGGTGTTTTATCATTTTTATTTTTCTAAACATCTGTGCCAATGGTTTTATTCGTTTGCTCCCATGCTGTATAGGTGTAGTAGTGTTTATCGGTTAATTAAGTTTGTTAAACATAATCACAATCCTTGGTTAAAAGGCATTACGTTACTAGTAGCTAGGATTAACTTATTCTGAAAAGACTATAGGTCTATGAGTCTATGACCTAAACTAATTTTTAAGAATGTGAGGCTGTTTCAAATGTAATTTGCATTGTGTATAAAAAAGTTTTTGATTTTTTCAATTCAAATTGCTTATCAAACTTTGAAATTTTGAGTAAGATATTATAATTAACCTATGAATACTTTTTGGGTATTTTTACGGTCAGACAGGCATTCGTCCGTCTGCCTGACAACAGTTAAAAAATTAAAAAATTAACATATTCATTCCGTCAGAATTCAAAATACTAAAGTAAAAAATAAGTAATTATTAAAAAATAAATTTTAAAAATATTTAGAAGGAAAACTTGAATTTTGTTTATTAATATTTATATTTTTCTAATTTAAATATTCATAGGCGGAAGGGCGATGGAGCATCGCCAAAGCGATAAGGCGATCGCCCTTTTGACCTATTTTTTTTTAATCGGCTAAATTTTATTAATATAAACGCAAGTACAAGATGTGCTCACGCAGCAACATTACTAAGAAAAATAAACCTCTGAATCATAACATCCATACCAAAACTAAAACTCTAAACCAACTTCTAAAATTTTCACCAAAATTACAAAAGAGAGATCATCAAAAAATTAAAATCAAGCCTCCACACCCAAGTATAATGCATGTCGCTATAACAAGTAGCTTTATCTTCACATCCCGGAATAAAAGTACACCACCATGGCTATGTAAAAGTTCACCTCCACAAAAATAAAACACAACCTCAAGATATTTGAGGTTAAATCTCAATGGTTTAACCCCTCGAGTCCCCCAAGATATAAAAAACTAGATCACCGTGGTCTAGTTATTTGGGTTGTAGTCATCGGACTCCTCAGAGCATACAAGATACTACTCTCACCGAGACAAATAAACAAGAGTAAGAACCAAAAGAGAAAAAAACCTCAAAGAAATTTAAGATTAAATCCTAGTGGTTTAATCCATCGAGTTCCTCAAGGTATTGAAAACTAAACCCTCTAGTCTAGTTACTTGAATTGAAATTCCAATGACTCCTCAAAGTATACAAGATAACTCCTCTCAACCAGGATTAAGAGATTCAGTAGTTATGCTCGCAACACCCCTCCACCATATCCTCCCCACGTCAAGTGGCAAGGAATTTAAGGATTAGTCATGAACACCATCTCCTTTTCCACTGATAGCAACACCCCTCCACCATAAGCTCAGACATGGCCAGTGGCAAGCAATTTAAGATGTTGTCACGAGAAAATTCACCCTGTCCATTTTTACTAATCCCCTCCACCCTATGCTTTCAGAGTACTAAAGTGACAAGCAATTTAAGATGCTAATATAACTACTAAATCTCAACCAAACGCAAAAGTAACCAAATAGTCAAGTGAACCACGCTAGAACCAAATAAAAAATAATCTCAAGATATTGAAAATTAGATCACGGTGGTCTAATCCCTTGAACTCCTCAAGATATTAAAAATTATATCACGTTAGTCTAATTACTTGAGTTTAAGTTGCGGGAATCATTAGAGTAATAAAATACTCCTCTCAACCACGACAAGAGATCGTGATTCATACCTGACCCTCATGTCCAACTCCTACTCTCCTATACTTGAAACTCAGTCCACAGCGCACCTAATGCTAATTGTCCATCACCTTATGGCATATGAATAATTAAATTAGAAAATATAAATATTAATAAAAAAATAAAAAAATTTCTTTTAAAATACTTTAAAAGATAAAATAATATTATTGTAGAATTATTTATTTTTTATTTTAGTATTTTAAAATCTAACGGAATAAATATGATAATTTTTAATTTTTAACCTGTTTCGCCTCGTGATGATAGAAAATCCCATATTTTTGCTTTAAAAAAAGAGAATACCGGTAGCCCAAGCTAGGTTGTTCATTGTTGTACATCACCTGAATATTTTTTGAGTGGTTGCAAGGTTGCTTTCTTAAGGAGAACCCCAATCATGCTTATTAAACCAAAGATTAATCAATCTAAAGCAAGCAATGAATTTAAAATTCGATGGAAAATGACATGTGACTCTGAATATATAGCTCGCCAATGGTGATGGAATGATGGAGTGATAAGGATTGATTTGTAATACTAACAAATTGATTGATAATTGTGTTGAGAACTGATTTTAGTGGTCAAATGATGATGAAATACATACTTATGAACAGCACTAAAGTACAAAGACACAAGCAATAACGAAGACTATATGCCTTGACACGGCTGAATAAACTTTAATGCCTGTTTTGTGATGACTTTTTCTTCATTAGGACATGATTAAACTTAACATTAGGTGTTAACTGGTGAGCATTAAGACAAGGATTTTGTTTTAAAAGCGTCTGACAGGACGAAAATGTTGTCTGAATTTTAGACAAAGGCGGAACAGGAAGTTCGAAGTGGATGGATTAATTTGTACATGGATCTTCACCAAGTATTGTCATCGTAACATATTATACATT
Source organism: Plantago elongata (assembly GCA_036897095.1). Classification (NCBI taxonomy): domain Eukaryota; kingdom Viridiplantae; phylum Streptophyta; class Magnoliopsida; order Lamiales; family Plantaginaceae; genus Plantago; species Plantago elongata. The sequence continues at coordinate 6,325 of JAYMSP010000306.1, read as the reverse complement.
GATTTATTTTCAACGTGTTGGGACAATAATATTTATAAACGGATAATCAGTTCAACCATTCAATTTTCTAAATGAAACAATTAATTTATCTCATACACATATTCAACATTTCAACTAATTCAAGCATAATAAATAAATTGTAATTTATCCATGATCCCAACCAATTCAATAAAATACTATTATCATTTTCACTATATTATCATAAAATAATTATAGAAATTATTAAATATAATATTCATATATAATATAAAAATACTTTAACATAGATTAAAATAAAATAAAATATGATGTGACAATTTAAAACTACATTACTGAAATACACGAAAAACAACTATATCAAAATAAGCAACGTTGCTGAAGGATAAAAACTTTGAAAAATTAAATATTCAATCCTTACTCCTCATCATTAAGATGATCCCATGCGTGAATTTTTTAAATGTATGAAAATATATTAATATGAATCTCTATTAAGGATAATAAAAAGTTATTAAAAAAATTATAAAATTAAAACAATAAAATAAAATTCAATGGAGAAAGGACACAAGTGTCCCTTTCCTATTCATTTGTAAGTGGCAACCAACTAGTTTATGGTTGTCGTTTTGCCGAAGAAGTTCGGCAATCACACGACCATTTTCTTTTCCTTTTTAATTTTTTTCACGTGGATCCCACCCACTTATTTACCCAACCAACCCCGATATTTTCAGCCTTAAGAATGATGCGCTTATTTTGAAATTGGGAGCTAGTGTTGCCAAACTAGCATATGTGGAGAGGGAATTTTTAGAAGTTATACTCAAAGACCCACTACAAACATTGAAGGGTTCGTGACTCTCGTCAATATTTTCGCAGAGAGTGTGAACTATGAAGCATATCGCAATGATGACTGATAACTGATTGTTTACCATGTCCGTCAGAAACCTGAAGTGTGATGTGTTATAAACATCTCAGCTGTGTCTTACTAAAACGAACCTCAATTCACATAATAATGCAGAAGAAAGGTTCAGTGTGTGTATACAATTGGAAGAATAAAATTGTGTTCTCTTAAGCTGAAATCACTTCAGTTCAGTGCAGTTTAATTTGACTTAGTTACAATTTATACTTTACTTTAATTCAGTTCAGTAAATTGCAGTTGAAGAGAACATATACTAAAGACAAACCTCTCGCAATACAAGTACAGGAGAAAAAATGAACCAAACAAAATTTGCTGTTAATTACAGATGTGACTTTCAAGTGATTTAACACTTGGCCTCTTCTTCTGCAGTCAGTTGGAATATGGACCAGCTTGAAAAATCCAGAGTAAGAATTTCTACTGATGATCCAAAAATCTTTACTCTGCTAGCTAACTGTTCTTTCTATAAATAAATTTTAACAGATCTTTACATCTGATGTCCCTGTAGTTTTGAATTTGCAAACACTTGCATGTGTAAAGAATGTACATCAGCTGAGATCTGATGTATATTTCTTGGTCGATCTGCATTCGCATGAGTTGCATATAAATGGTTAGATATGTTGTCAATGGTTGGTTTGAGGTATTGGACACGTTTGTCATGTGAGTGACTATGCCTCAGCTGTTTGACCGCCATAGAAGATGCCATAAACGTCACTGCAGATTGCTACAGAACTTGAAGACACGGCTAGGAGTATCATGATCCATGAGATTACTCTATCATTTTTTGTTGCAATTCCATGTGTATCCCTGCAAGGCATAAACATAGATTAGATACATGATGTAAGCAATTGAGCCAACAATTTGGCTCTCATAGCTCTTTAGTGAGTGTTCAGAACGCTAATAATAAATTCTACTTGTCCTAAAAGTGATCTGCCGAAGATAATTACTGTCTATGCATTTCTGAATATGCAAACACTATTTTTTCTAGTTTAATCTAACCTTTCAACACTGTTAGCAAGCAACCACTAAATTCACTTTTTATCCATTTTTAATATACTCTTCTTAATTTTAGCAGTTCGCAATGAACATAAACTGTTGCACACACTTGCTCAGCCTGAGATGAAGTAGGACTCACCTGAGGGCAATGGCTGCAGGAAATATGAAGCCAACAGAGACAGTAGCTGTGGCACCAGTGAACTGAAAAGCATCCCATATACTTGGCACACAATTTGCTCCAAGGAAAATAAAACCCATGAGAGCTGCTGTGACTGAAAAGAATCTCTTGTTATCATATACAAGGGGGAGGGAGTGCGCGAAGAGGACACCATCAACATTGAGACGGAGAGAGAAGAAGACAATGGGGAACACAAGCATCAAGTGGACAGCATAGCTCACTCTAACAATGTCGTTAAGCAATGCGCTACATGGGATGCCAAGATCACCATCAAAATTGGCAAGGACATCATCCATCGTCTCACTACCAAAGAGTAGAAATCCAAAGAAACTGGTTGCAATGTATACACATGTACATAGTGCGATTGATATCCGGACTATTGACCTCATCTGTGAGGGATCTTTTAGCTCATTTTCGATTGGGTGAACTGTGAGATAGATTCAATAAGGTTAGAGGAAAAGAGTTAAGAAAGAAAAAACTAAAGATTCTGTTGCATAGTTAACAAATAGTATGATGCAATGGTTTTGGAAAACGGTGACTGCATTCTCTTGACCCAGAAAATGCACAAATTCCCTCTGCTCGTAAATTAAAATCTTGCAAAAATAAATCATAACTTCCTGAAACGTATTGGTTTTCAACTCATCGAGATGCAATAACGTGGAATTTCTAAAACCAGCAGAGGACCCCCTTAATTTCCCGTATTTGGGAAGATAGGGGTTTTGATGGAGAGTTTTCTAAAACAAACAAGTGGGTTCGGCACACATGTCATGCAGAGTTCTTTGATGCCACTATATCCTTCAGTTGTCTGTAATGCCGTGCTTAAAAACCTTGCTTGGCTTCTAAACGACTAGTAATAATTACAAGCATGTAAAGGACTCATGGTTGAACTTACTGTTGTGGTGACAAATAAAGGCAGTGACAAGTACAGGAACAGTAGTGAAAAGCTTCCAGAAAGATGCTTGATCAGAAAGGTCGGGAAGCATTTGAGGTGCTCCAATGGTTCCATTTATAAATTTGACAAAAACGATTCCTGCTATTATCACCACGAACACAATGGCCAATGCCACCGACAATGCTGACGTGTATCTCAGTGAATCTGGAGAGAAACATTTAAGGCAAGATAATTAAGGTTTTATGCAATTTATCTACTAAAAAAACTGCACAATGAGAAATATAATTGCAGTTTTTATCTTCAAGAAGTGAGATAAGGCTTCGTCACACTGACAGACACGAGGATAAGATTCAAGAAGCCACGATGAGAACATAATTGCTAAGGTTCGAGTTATAAACCTTTACCTTTAACCATATAAAGCATTATAACAATCTTACACAAAAACGCAGTAATCAGATCCTATATATTCTTCTTGTGAAAAGCTTGCATTTTTAGCTTCAAATTCTACTGGTAATAATATGTTCTAGACTCGGTAATACAACGTATAGTAGTGACCGTAGCATTATCCTATCAAATTCTGATGATTTTGCTGAAGTGAGCTGAAATCAGACTCCACGAAAGTAAACCAATTCAGGTTATGAGAAAAAAATACTACTTCAATAGTACAGCAGCAGAAATGAGGATTGTGTGGAGTTTTAGATTAACACGTCATGCATAACTTAACAACACTTAACGCAGAAAGTCTGTATCAGAGGTCAGGAAAAAAGTGAGGCAAAGCTTACCAACACGTTTGAATGAAATTAAAGGCGCGAAAAAAAAAATGGTAGTGAGGAGCATTATGGATGAACGTGTTGTCCACCAATGAAGACCAAACCATTCTTCCAGCACACCAGTGTGATGAACGCCCTGTGACCATGTTTCCGATAGCACATCACCTATATTACAAATAAGATAAACAACAAACCACACGATTACAATACTAATCATGTAATTATACGCTGACTGTATAATCAATGGTATAGTAATTACTTCCTCCGTTCTGATTTGGAAGTCCCGCTTTTCATTTTGATCTGTCTCGAATTAGAAGTCCAATTTCATTAAATAGAAAATCTATCTCATACTTTATACATTATATCTCATACTTTATTCACTATTTCTCCTATTTTATCCAATCACATTCATAATTTATTTACTTCTTTACTACTTTATCACTTTTTTCTTAAAATTTATGTCCGGTCCTGCGGGACTTCCAAATCGAGACGGAGGAAGTATTTAAAAGGATAAATGTTTTGTGTCCATGAGGCCATCACATACCAGTGGATCTCCACCTACCCAAAGTTATTATTCTGTTGTAACAGACATATCTAAATTTTAGAATTTTGGAAGCAAGATCCACTAATGACTACACATGTGCCCCTGCTTTTCCATTACCCCATTTCAGATGCACCAATAAAAGTAAAATAAAATTCTCTCTATTTAGTCATTCAGATTCTAGTGTATAAAAATAAACCTCCAATTTCACTTTTTTTTTTCTTTTCTTTTTGAAAAAATCATATCAAATGGAACACTAAAACTAAACTAAGATACAGTATAGAAAACAGCCTCTACTCTTTAGTCAATCTAAAGATTATTATAGTACTAAGGATACTCGGTTTCTTTTCTTTTTCACCTTCTTTAAGAATGGTAACGATAGTCTTGCAATGCCTCAACTTTACTAGTTCGCCGCTTCACATACGTTGTTTTTTCAATCCAACATCATCTTTCCATGGAATATTAGAGAGCATAATATCCAATCGAATCTCATATAGTAATGCATTTGATTACAAACTGCCACATCTCACCCTATATTTATCCACATTTTTTCCTATTTTTATCTTCCTCAATTAAACCCGAATCACATCATCATTACATCCAAATTTCAAACCATTACGTGATTCTCCGGCGTAGAACAATATTGGCCTTTCATTAGGTACTACCTCCTTGCGGTTCAAAACGTTTTAACAATTTTACAGCACATACTTTAAATGTTGATGTAGCATAGAATAAACCCGCACGCTACTCTTAATTCACAACCGACAGTATGCATCAACACCTCACACAGTCACACTCACTCAAACCACAATCAGTTGCATTGTTGCAACCTAATTGATCAAATCAAACCAATCAAGCACGCATTCAAGTGATCAAGTCTATCACAAATTCACAATCACACAGTTTCAATCCAAAGTAGCCTTGAACTTACCTAAATCAACTTAATTATACCCAAACGAAACTTAATCAATCAGCAAAATTACCAAAAACCAAACAATTTCACACCAAACAAAACAAAATGAGCAAAATTACCAATAATAATGAGGTAAACAACGAGCAGTCCAGCGTTGTTTATGATAATACACAGCTGCAACAGATTCCGTCCAGCTCCTGAAAAGGCGTCACCAGCCAAACCGGCGTACGAACCGGTCTTAGCGGCTCGACTGAACCGGAGTACCATTTCAATCGATTTCTCCGTGAGCATTCCGGCCAACACAATCGAAATCAGTCCAGGTAACGTACCGAGCTGCTTGAGAGTCGCCGGAAGCGCCATTATTCCGGCTCCGACGACGGTGGTGGATAGGTTGAACACCGCACCAGCGAAGGACGCTCCGGCGAACTCCGACGAGCGGTCCTTGGGGAGGAGCGGCGAGGAACGCTGGGATCGGCGGTGTTTCATGTCGGTGAAGGGCATTTTGGGGATTTCAGGTGGTGGCGGAGATGCGATTTTGGTTAATTGGAGAGAGAGAGGAGAGGCTCAGATTTTCTGGAGAAATGCTGTAAATTACAGTGGCTCAATTTCACGCGGGAAGAGGAACTCATCCACCGATTGTTAGCCAATTGGTGCTTGACACGTTTGATATTTGGCTTATCGTGACATCGTGTAGTCCGTTACTTTCTTCATTATTGTTATTATTGTTGTTTGTTACCAAAAGATGAATGTGGGTATTATACGATTATGGATATCTCTATAAGTAGCATCGAGGTACAATATGAAAACGTCAATGTCAATTTGTTCACACAAGAAATATAAACTGTTGGAGACTTGGAGAAGACGATCACTTCACGTATACAAATACTTGGTGTGGCGGTTTGGTATAGAATCGAAGTTGAATCCGTTTGAATGGATGAATATTTATCATATTATAGTAGAATTGTTAAAATTAGTGGTTGGTATAGAATTGTAATTGAATATGATATTGTAGGTTTGTTATATCGGTTGTGTAAGAAATAAATGATTGATGTAAGCATGATGTGATTGGTATGAGATTTGATAAAATATGTATGAATATTATATTGGTTAATTATTGATATTTAAGGTTGTTAGAATTATATGATTAAT
>JAYMSP010000305.1:0-59005 GCA_036897095.1 Plantago elongata | reverse complement strand
TATATATATATATATATATATATATAAACGAACTAGGTAGAACTGAATTAAACTGAAATTCATAAATTATTAGGGGCTGTTTGGAAAACAATTGTAATCGGTTTATTTGGCTCGATGAACAGTGATTTAACCTAAATACACTTTAAATACCCCCATTTCAATTCCATTCTAAACACAATTTCACTAAAATCCATTCAAATACTCCTTCAAATTCTATACGAATCCGACTTTGATGAGATGAGAATAAAATCTAATTTAACAATTTGGACTGAGCAATATGAATAAAACTTGAAAGAAGCCCAGACCATATTGGGCCAACCCAACCCAACTCAAAATCGAAAATGAATCAGCTTCGTCTTCTTCTCAGATTCATTCACGTATAGGCGTTTCGCTTTCTTCTTCACATCGTCTCGTTGAGAAATTCATCTTCTTCACTTGGTCTCTTCATCTATGCGGGTTAACAATTAATTTATCTGATTACCCACTCACCTTTTTTAACCTTATTTCTCCGTAAATTAATTAGAGCTCACTACACCTCCTTGCCTAGCTAGCTGATAACAATCGATACCAAGCAATACAATTCTAGTAAGATGGGAAAGGCAAAGAAAGCACCCAAATTTGCTGTCATGAAGAACATGGTTACTCATAAGGCGATTAAACAGTAATTAAGTTTCTACTCTTTTTTAAAGTTACCTGTTTGTATGACTCACTCACTCTTGATTCGGTAATCATACTTAATTGTTGCTTAATTGATCGTTGCAGTCACAAAGAGGAAGTGTTAAACCCGAACAAGAAAGACCTCACCCAGAATAAGCTTCCCAGAAATGTGTTAGTACTCTTTTCAATGCTTTTTTTGATTCAGTTTCGAATGTATCTGTGTGTAAAGTTGTATGCGATTGAGTTGATTCAGTTTTTTTATTTTATTTTTGTGTTGAAATTGATATTTGTTATGCAGACCTCAAGTTTCGTCTGCGCTATACTTCTCTCACAATACTGCATTGGGGCCGCCGTATCTTGTTTTGGTTGATACTAACTTCATTAATTTCTCCATCCAAAATAAAGTGAGTGCTTCGATTTCTTCAATCCACATTTACATTTTCACATGGTGTTGCTGTAGTGCTAAATGATCGTGTTCGTTGTAAGAACTACTGGATTGTGTAGAGATTTGTTAAGGTGAGGTCCCTTGGAGTATTTGTAGCCCAATGATGTAATTTCAGCTGCTTTTTCATGTCATGGATTATTGGCCTGGACATTATATGTTGAGGAAAAATAAATTGTGAGTATTTGTCCATGTTGTGATCCTAGTCGTTTATAAATTTGTCCGATTTGAGAGACCACCAAATATTACAGTTACGATGAATTGAAAGTTTGCGCTGCATGGTGATATTATTAGTTTCTTACTTATCTTAGTTTTTTTAGGAATTAGAGGAATGAAGAGTGGCAATGCTTGTGATTTCTCTGTTTCTCTTTCCGCTACATAACATTGTATTGGTTCTTAGTATATGACCTATTCTTTTTTCTTTCTGCAATGTGTATTAATTATTTGTATGTAACTCACTCCATTCTCCTTTTGTAACATACAATAGTAGCCTTTGTTATTACATACTCTCCTCCAGTTTCCTAATTAGACGTTGAAGCATTTTCACACGCTACTCCTACACTAGATATACTCTTATTTATACTTTGTGTTCAAGGTACTTGAGTTGCTGAGCCAATAATATACTTCAAATAACCTGAAATTCACCGAATTGCATTAATTAGATATGGGTAGGATGAAAATACTTAAGGTGGGGATTGCATAAGTCTTATAATTTCAGGGGGAGTAGTAATTCTTCCGCCGCGTGCATATATACTTAAGCATTTGTTCCAGTGGTGAAATACTCATTTGAATGTTTCAAATTTTTTACAGTTGGATTTGGAGAAAGCAATGATGGACTGCTTATATGCAAAGTGTAAGTTATGCTATTCCATGCTTTAATACCATTCTGTTACTCTCTTTCCCCATGCCCTTTCCTATTATAATTGATAGGGTGAGAAGCGCCCTATGGATTATAATATAGATCACGTATTCACGGATACTTCTTTTCAAGGATGTGTTTAGTTCGCATCTGTATTAGACCTTGCGTTGCTGCATTACTAAGTGATATAGGGTTTTTGGTAAGACTCCTGCAAATGTGATATAATTCTCCTACTGTTTTCTTACGAACATTGAATTTTACCCAAGTGCTGTTGCTGTCCATGTATCAGCTTTCTTATCATTGCTGAATTCTCTTTGCTTCTATGCAGGCACACCTTGTATAACAGACTGTGTCATGGCTGAACTTGAGAAGTTGGGTCAGAAGTACCGAGTTGCTCTAAGGCATGAGCTTCTATTCCTGATATAACTTTAGTTGCTTTTTTTTTTTTCTTCCTAATATTGTGATCGTTTAAAATCTGATTCAAACGGCATTTCCTTGTTATTTTTTTAAAATCCTTTTTCTTTCCTTAAATTTCAAATCATTGGGTCTAGACATGACTTCTTATATTGTTGAATTAATTGCTTTGTTTTCATACATGTAGAACTGCCAAGGATCCTCGATTCGTCAGGCTTCCCTGCACTCACAAGGGAACATATGCTGATGATTGTCTTGTTAGTAGAGTCACACAGGTATAACAAAGTTAATTTTTCGTAATTTATTAATGGTAGTTGCAAGTATTCCGTACCTGTTGAATTTGCTAGGTGAAGGTTGCTTCATGAACTTTATGATGGCAACTTACAATTGTGATGCCATGTGATTACATATTGATATGCTCTATCTGTTTAAATAGCACAAATGCTATATTGTTGCAACCTGTGATAGAGACTTGAAGCGAAGAATACGGAAGGTATGCTTAATTTTGAGATGCAGATAACCTGGTATGAATGTTCCTATTATATTAGCTAATTATGTGCTGGTCGGTTTCAGGTGCCTGGTGTTCCAATAATGTACATCACTAGCCGCAAGTATTCTATTGAACGTCTACCTGAAGCAACAATTGGTGGAGGTAACATAACCTAACTCTACTGAGTCTGAATTCTGTACCAGACACCAACAGAATCCATGGATCAAAGCCTGAAAAAGTTTCCACATATATGTCGACTAATACACTTGGAAAAAGAAAGTCGAACTCCTGTTCTATTTCTATCTCTATGTTTTGTCATTTACTTTAGTTGCATATGCAATTTTTTGCAGCTCCAAGGTACTGATAGTGTTCCGGCAGGAGTGGGAAAAGTGTGTTCATGAGCAGATGAAACGGTTCCAGTCGTTCAGGTGCATCTTGGAAACTTTTGATAGCCTGATTGTCTAAACAGCTGGCTGCTTGGCTGGTTTATGGTGTTTGGAAATTGTCTAAGAACAAATTGGCCCGGTAAATATTAGATCTTTTTTTAAGCACTTATGGCTATGTCCTGCGATAACATTTATAAATGAATGGCACGGACTACATTCATCTCATTGAGTCAGATTGATGCTCAGCATTTGCTAACATATTCCCCAGAAACCAAACCAAACCAAAGGAAAGCCTGCGATCATAATTGAATGCTTCTGTTTGTTTGGTTAATGAGATGGAACTGGTTCTCATTTATTCATGTACGTAAGCTAGCATCTATGCCTCTAAAGCTGATTCAACAGTAAGTTCTTGAAATTCTAATTCGATCATGCAGGTCAATTAATACTGTAAACCCAGACAAGGTTCCATGATAATGGCAAGTGACTCACTTGGCTGGTGTTGTCAGTCCATAAAACTCCTTGCGACTTCATCCTCTCTGGCAATCTCCAGTTAACCCGTGAATCGAATTAGCCAGTGTTGTTTGCACGAGTTTAAGAACAAGACTGCAACCGGGGCATCTTCTCCTACCCGGCCCAAATTAAGTACTAAAAAACAGTATGAACACATTTCTGGGGAGCTTATTCTGTGTGAGGTCTTTCTTGTTCGGGTTTAATATACCTTAGAGAAAGGGAGTTGTATCTCATGACTGCAATGAAAAACCGATCAATGAAACAAAAATTAAGTATGATTAACAAATCAAGAGCGAGTCAATAAAAACATGCAATTTAAAATAAGAGTAGAAACAGAGCAGCTTACTGTTTAATCGACAAAATTGGAGGCAAAGTATAAAACTGAGTGCTATTGTGGTAGAATGAATATGAACAACTTAGTGCACAATTGCAAGCAGACAAAATCAAGACTGAATATATGGTGACACAGTTTCTCAGACTCCGTGTGCGTTAAGTTGCATCATGAAGCCTTACCTTTCATGATAAATGTTCATCAGATCAGCTCAGATATTAGAACTGAGTGACTGTTATTTTTCACACAGACACATGGATTAGAGACAAAACACTAGCTACATTATGTTGAGCAGACTATAGTCCTATAAAAGGGGCACACTACAAGTCTAGAACTATTATCCAAATTGTGCGAAACACAGCTTGCTTAGCTCACTAAATCAGAAAGAGGCCGGAATAGTGAGATGGATCTCAAGAAATCGATTTCTCCACTATTTGTTCCACTGGTGCTTCTTGTGCTAGTGGTTGGTTCTGAAGCTGGTGGAATCTCAATCTACTGGGGACAGAACGGGAATGAAGGGACTCTGGCCGATACATGTGCCACTGGAAACTATGAATACGTAATCCTAGCCTTCCTTTCATCATTCGGTAATGGAAACAAACCACAGCTCAATCTAGCTGGTCACTGTGACCCCTACAGCAACGGTTGCACCGGCCTGAGCTCTAACATTACATCATGTCAGGCTAAGGGAATCAAGATCCTGCTTTCTATTGGAGGAGGTGCAGGTGGGTACTCTCTCGTTTCCACTCAGGATGCAATGCAACTTGCTGGTTACATCTGGAACAACTTCTTAGGTGGGGAGTCCTCATCAAGACCTCTAGGTCCTGCAGTTTTGGATGGAGTTGACTTTGACATCGAAACTGGGAACAATCAGCACTGGGATGATCTGGCCACGTTCCTTCATGGTTACAACAAGGGTGGTAAGAAGGTGTACTTAACTGCTGCGCCTCAGTGCCCGTTTCCTGATGCTTCACTCGGAAAAGCCTTGGATACCGGCCTGTTTGACTATGTTTGGGTTCAATTTTACAATAACCCTCCTTGCCAGTACACTTCAGGTGATGTGTCAGGTCTCGAAAGCGCGTGGAAAACATGGATTTCGTCTATTCCTGCTACAAAGATATATCTGGGACTACCAGCAGCACCTGATGCAGCAGGAAGCGGCTTTATCCCCGTGGCAGACATGACTTCGACAGTGCTTCCAGCAATTAAGGGCAGCGACAAGTACGGAGGCGTTATGCTTTGGTCCAAGTATTACGACGACGAAACTGGATATAGTTCTTCCATCAAGAGCCATGTTTAGAACTTGCTGTGTTCAGTTATGTATATTTGTATATCATCCTGTCAATTATAAGAATTTAAACCAGAATATAATGTATATATTGTGTGAAAAGGAATTGAAGAGCCAAGAATGTGCTAAAAAATCTATATACAACTTCCAAAAGAATGACAGTTTATAACACAATACAATCCCAAGTGTTTTGGCTTGGCCTGGTATTGTTGAAAGTAGAATGCTAAGAGGGTTGTATAAAATAGTAAGGAATTTGTATGTCAGTGAAAACTTATTTACAATTTAGTTTTTTTTTTTTTTTTTTTTTTTTTTTTTTTTTTTTTTTTGCTGTTTTCTTGTATGTTTTAGTTGTGCTGTATAGATTTGTGCGTTTCTAGGTGAGATTCACCATATTGATTTTTAATCTCATACGATAACACTAAAATTCGGATAATAATGTAGGAAACTCAACTTACAAGGACTATTTCTATAAATCTAGAAACTTGAGGAGTCGAAACGATATTAAGCAAATATGACACACATATTGTAGCGAGACTAGATTTCCTATTATTATTAGAAGAAGGACAGAAGAATCAGAAATTGACGTAAACATGTGTTGCAGTAGTATTTAAGAATCCCAAATTCACCAAAATCTCCAGTTTTGAAACGAAAGATATACATTCTATAAGAAAAGCAAGAAGTCAGCTTATGCTTAGTGAAGAGGCGACTCGATTTATTACTCATCTTTTGCTCACCGTTATTGATCGATAATTCCTACAGAGGTTTGCTTTGGCCATGGCCTTGCGTGCTAAAGGTGACTTCTTTTTTAATCCCCTTTGATTTTTTCTCCAAACTAAATTCTAGTTTTTTTCGATTTGGCTTTAGATTTTACGTCGTCTATGTCAATTTTTGGTGCAACTTTGTTACTGGATCCTATTTGTTTATCGGTTTATTTATCTTCTATTAACTGGCTGTGCTGCTGCTAAATTGTATAAGAAGGTATTTGGGATTTGGGATTGTTTAATTTATGTCATCATTGCATCTACACCACTCGAATTGCTTGGCATCAAAATTGTAACCTAAAAGCTCAAATTTTGACAAGTTTCTGTCTTGTGATGTGAGAAATAATGTGCATTGTAGTAGAGGGGATTTTAGTTTATGCTACTTTATAGCAATTCTTCTGTACTTTCTATTTCTGGCAGAGAGACACCACGGTTGAATGAGTTTGGGAATGTGATTTACGAATGATTCTGTAAATTATTGAATAAGAAGCTTTATTTCGGACATATCGGATGGCAAGCACACTTTATTGCCAAGTGAATAGTGATTAAAAATGTGAATAATAAGTAAACAGAGCAAAAATGGACTAGCAATTTGGATATGAGACGACAGGATTGATTACATGGCATGTTAATGTTTCCCCTTTTTGATAAATTATGATCTTTTAGAACTCATAGAGTGTCATGCGGCAGATTACACTCAATAGAGTTCATGTTAATTTCCCTCTTGCTCACTGCTTATACTATATGCAGATCTTACGTGTAATGCAGTTCAGGATGGCAATAGTTCTTACGTTTTTTTGGGTGATTTGGCTTCAGTTCTGCAGAAGAAGGCAGAGAAATTTGAATCAAAGAAACTGGAAGTCCATAAAGTGATTAAGGACAAAGTAGATGCCCTCGGGCCACTGCTTGAAGATATTTATGCCAATCGACGCCCAAAGCCTACTGATTATGTGGCTCGAAGAGATTTAATTCGTGTCTTTAATGAGATTGCAAAGGAAATTTATGGTAGTCCTTTTTGGCTTATTTAGTTTCTCATTCAAATGCATCATTTTTACAAAGTTTTGTTCACGTGCTGGCGTGGCCCACTAATTTATGAACAAACGGCTTACTAGTAATTTCTTAATTACGTAGCGAGTAATTGCATTTTAGTTTTAATATTCATCACCTGTTTCCATTGCCAGGAAATTCGAAGAAAACTCCTGTTGTTGTGGAGTTTGGTTCATTTGTTATGGATCTTTTCAGCACCACAAGTGATATAGACCTCTCTGTAAATTTTGACAGCGACGGAGAGGAAGTTTCACGAGACAAAAAAATTCAAACGCTGCGCAAGTTTGCCAAAAAGCTATATTCTCTACAGAGTAAATTCCTGTGCTTGTATTTGTGACAACTGTTATGTGAATCCACCATATATCTCTGCAATTATCATCCTGTGTATTCTCTCAAATTACGCTGTGCTCTCTTTGGTTTCTATTTGGCAATCAAAATGAAATTAGTGCAGTATGCAATTTGCTTTTACTAATATGTAATGATTCATTGAGGACGATGTGATCAATTAACTACTTTATATTAGGAAAAATCATATAAAATACACTTAGTATACTTGTCTTGATGGTAATGTTGTTCTTATTTATCATTTTTTTATAAAATAGACCGTGCTAAACATAAAATAAAACTTTATAACATATAAAAATATAATTCTCTGAAACCGAGCCCGGGTTGTTTATGGGCGTAGCTTTGCCCCTGATTGCTAGCATTGTGTCGTCATAGAGTTTAATCTTTCTACCTTTTCTAAAATGATAAGTACACAGTAAATATATTGTTTCATTTTAATTTTGTTAAGAAAATTCTTCAACCCCCCGGATTTTGCCACATTGTGCACTTTAACCCCTGAAGTTTACATATGCAACTCACCCCCTAATTCTGCTGGGATGTGTGATTAGTACCTTAATGGCTCAATTTTGACACCATGTGACTTACCCTTAAAAGTTACAAATCTTTTTGGCCATACACCCAGCACTTCAGAGTTTAAATTCGGATATGGTGGCAATCTGTAGTAGGTAACTTGTGCATGAAACTTAAGAGTGCAAGTTGCACATTATGCCAAAATTCAAGGGGGTTCAAGCATTTCTCTTATTCTCCCTTATCCTCTATTTTAGTAATGGATTGAAGCCAGAACCTCCTCATTTATGTATTCCTTTGGTATAGGTAAGGGTCATGTTACTGGAGTCCTCCCGGTTACCTCAGCCAAGGTGCCAATTCTGAAATGTATTGATCGTGGAACTGGTGTTGAGTGTGATATATCTGTTGAAAACAGAGATGGAATTTCGAAATCCCAGATAATTCACAGTATTACAACTATTGATGAAAGGTTTCATAAGCTAAGCTTTTTGGTAAAGTTTGTCTTTCCTCACATATTTCTTTTAAATGTATTACCTGATCTCAAATTTTGGTCGTTTTCTAATCTATGTCAAAGTAAAGAAATAGGATATGTTCATGTAATGTACTTATGGATTAATTCAGTGCCTATTATTTATGTTCTCCGAATTTCAATAACTTCTATTTTAGAGATTGCATATAGTGTGACCTACCATATAGTGCTGCTCTAATTATTTTTTCTGATTAATGAGCTGTACAGTAAATGTTCCTAGTTATCCGGAGTTGAATTTGACTTCTATAAAAGAGGAGTGGCTGGAAAACTATGCTGCATGCTCTTTCTTGTTAAACTGATAGAAAAAGAACTAGTTGGGTCGTGCACAGTATAAGCCTAGCTCAAGAGATATACATCCATTTCAGGGTCTAATTTGTAATGCTGAATGCTGATTAACATAACCTTAAACAACCACCTTTTAAAGCGCTTATAAAAGCTTCAGATGTAGTGAACAATCTCGTGCATTGTTAAGATTATGACATAGATTAGGCTGGTGCAATTATAAAATGGAAGATGACATATCTTTTTATATTGCTTTTGGGAATGTGCTTAGGATCTTCAAAATTCTCATTCTTGTTGGAAAATGAGGTTTTTCTGCTGCATATCCTTATAGGGTTTATACTGATTTGTCTATGCAGATGAAAAATTGGGCGAAAGCGAACAACATCAACAGTTCAAAAGATAAAACGTTGAATTCTCTTTCCATAATACTGTTGGTTGCCTTCCATTTGCAGGTAATGTAATCACTCGCATTCCTATACATGCTTCCTATTGATTATATCAATTTCTACCTTCAGAAGTTTTGATTCTCTACCCAAACATCTATCTACTCAAGCACTAGTTAGTTCTCTGCTTTCAGTAATTAGGGTTCTTACACAATTGCCACTTTTCAGTTTTGAATAATTTTTTAGCTCAACTTTGACCACAAATTACTCTTACATTATAATGGAAATTTATAGTATTACAAAATGATTATAATTTGAAAGTAAACTTCATGAACCTTCATAATATTGTTAAATTTTTTTTCCTGATGTAGGAGTAATTTGTGATTAAAGTCTACCTAAATGGTGTATTTTATATACTTAGCTGTGGATGAATTCGCTTTTTCCATGAGTTCCCTTCTTCTGTGTGAAATGAAAATGCATGTTACTTGCTTCCATTCCTTATTCATCAAAGGCATATTTATTTTCTTAATATCGATGCATTTTTGGCATTTTCTGGCACACAACAATTCCCTGGAATTCTACTCTTTACTTGCTTTCTCTTCTGCAGACTCGTTCTCCACCTATATTGCCTCCATTTTCCGCTATACTTAAAGGTAAGGTTGTCTTAGCAAGAATGTTACTTTTAAAGTTGGTCATTCATGTTGGAAGCTGGTTTGGTATATGTTCATCTAATCAAGGCATGGTAAATCACTCAGGGTATGTGAAGTCTAGATGTGTCTCACCCTTCATTAAATTGTGCTGACCAAATTAATCTTGCACAGACCTGCTTGATTTCATGTTGCGGTTTATTGTGCCCCCATCTCTGTTTCTTCCAAATAATTTTTGTACTTGTTAAACAGAGTATGGAGTATTGAAGCAAACATCTTTTTCTTCGTTATTACTAATGCTCAATAAAATCTGGATGTTCTTTTAGCTCTTGTTCTTTGTCCTAAGATCTGCTTTACTTTTGATGATTGCCCATCATTTACAACAGTAAACTGGTTACACACTATGCTTTTGTCAATGCAGTGTGTGAATTTTAATTAACTGCCATTGATTGTTTTTGTTAGTATGCCCCAATGAACTTTTGTTTCGTGTGCTACTTTCTGTAGTATGATATCAAAAGTTACGAAGATATATCTTATGCATCGGTTTTGTATAATCTTTAATGTTGATTTTATTTCCATATCCTGTAGATGGCACTGACCCTGCAAGTGTGGTAAAATTACTGCCTAAGTTTGCTAATTTTGGGAGAGGAAACAAAGAATCGGTTGCTGAACTCTTCGTCACTCTATTAATCAAGGTACTCCTTTTACTAAATTTCCTATACAGTTTTCGGTTTCTTTATCTCTAAAAAATTCACTTAGTTTTGTTGACTTTGCAGCTATCTTCCATTGAAAAACTGTGGGCAAAAGGTCTCTGCGCAAGCACATGTAGTGCAACTTGGATATCCAAAACCTGGGATTCGAAAGTTGGATGCATGAGTGTATGTACACTTCATTTTCTTGCATTTGTATTATTTTATGCTCTTACATCCACTGAACATGCAGTATTCACAACTCTCTAGGTTGAGGATTTTACTGATCAGTCCCAAAATGTTTCGCGTGCTGTGGGACAATCAGAAGTGAAAAAGATTTACAATTGTATAAATCTCTCTATCTGCCAAATCTTTGCCTTCATGGAAGGTCAGATCACGGGAGATAGACTGAAGGACCTTTTGTTTGGCAAAGATGGTATCCCTAATTGCATTCCTCCATCATTATCTGAAGCAACACAGAGCAAAAAGCAGAAAAGAAGGAACCAAGCTCTGTCCCTCAATCCTGCCCTTCAAAGTAAAAATGTCCCCAGTAAAAAAGTCCGTGTAGCTGAACCTTGGGTCCCGAGTGTGCGCTGGGGTGCAGGTGTGAAAGTTGATGCTGGAACTAAGCCAAGTTCAGAAGCTTGGGGAACTCAGCTACCGAGTGGGGCCAGTTGGGGTGTGTCACAGCAACCGAGTGCGGCGGGTTGGGGAACGCAGCTACCGCGAGGGGCCAGTTGGGCAGTTTCACAGCAACCAAGTGGGGATGGTTGGGGTAGAGCTCAAGCGTCGAGTTTAGGAGGTTGGGGGGCATCACAACAACCAAGTGGAGGTGGTTGGGAACCATCAAGTTCTGGTGGTTGGAGAGTGCCGCAGCATCCGAGTGGCGGCGGTTGGAGTGGACCGAGTCAAGTATCACATGTAGGAGGATGGGGTGAAACTCAACAATTGAGTGGGAATGGTTGGGGCGGAACTCAACAAACCTCCCAGCAACCTAGCATAAAGGGTTGGGGAGCGACTCAGCAGACTTCACAGCAAGCGAGCGTGAATGGTTGGGGCGGCTGGGGAGAAACTCGGGTGCCAAGTGGGAGAGGTTGGGGTGGAGGAACATGGCAATGACACCTGAAATGGCCTCTAAATGTATGTATCATTAATCATTACAAGCCTTTTGGTGTGGGTACATTAGTTGTTTATTGGCATCTTGAGAATCTCCATGGATCATCTTGTTTTGGTTTTGGAGCATGACTCGTATGTTTCCCATTTGAGGGTGAACAAGATTGTAATTTATCCAACAAGAAAATGGTTCATGCCAGTGCCAAAATGATCACTTTGCTCAGGTACTAGGTAATAATTTGAACCGAGTTTTGAACCGAGTCACAACTATACTGGTTAAATGCAAAATACCCCTAAGTTATTGTTAAGTTATTGTACATGTATATAAAATTCATTTCAGTTAATAAATTAATATTAAATTTCTTTGAGTTATTAAAAATGTTCGCGGAACCCTTCTGAGTTATTAAATTAGTCATTGAATAAAAAAAAAGTACACCAAATTCTTGAGTTATTGTAAAAAGTGCACAAAATCCTCTGAGGCATTAAAAAATGTGTGTTGAAACCCCTTGATCTTTTCTTTTTCGACTTGCTCGTGTTAGGTGTGACAATGAATGTTCTTTTCGTTTTTATTACTCCAAATTATCTCTTGACTTCATTTTTTTCCGTTTACATAATTAATAATAAATTGGTATATGTTGTTTATATGTAGTGCCAACTCTAATTAGTGTTATTTATGATTATTATTTATATTTTAATAGTTCAAATTTTGTAGTTATTTTAATAATTTTAAAAATTTAGACTATCGAGTCAAACTGCACATCATACAAATTTATTATGTATATTTAGTATTTATGTAAAAGGGTATTGCAATGACTATAAAAATTCTATAAGATTTTGTGCATGTTTTTAATAATTATGATAATTTTATTTACTTTTTACATTATTATGGCGTGAGATAATAAAAGTAGAAAATAATAATTATACCTAATGAGATTGTACCTCACACTTTAAAAAATGAAGGATTAAGAATTTCGTGTACATCTTTTAATAATTCAAGAGGGTTTGATATAAATTCTTTCACTTATATGAGAATTTTGTGAACATTATCAGCAACTCTGGTGGTATGATGCATGTAGTAGATCCAACTATACCATTGACATATAATACAGATATGAAAATCAGAGAAAACAAATGTGAAAATCTGTTTGAGTACAGATCCAAAGTAGTGATGAATTATGATCATTTATTCATGAGTATTGCTAATCAAGTTATGATCATTGATGGTCATAATAAGTCATGAAGGTCATGATTACAGGATGATTTGCGATGGACCCAGGTCCAACAGGACATTAGAAGCCAGTGGATTTATGGCACGTACACAAAGCAGAGTCTGATTTGATGTTGTTCCCTACAATTCATTATCTTCACGTGGTTTTGCTAACTCTCTGCACCTCTATCATAATGCAGACAGCACCTTCAAATTTAATTTTAACATATTTCAGATTGGTTAATTAACGTTTCAAAGATAGTTTATAGAATTAAGAATGATACTTATATACGCACGAGCGATGACATTGTGCAAAGAAAAAGAAATATATTAGCTTTCATAACTAACATATACTCGAACAATATTCTATGAGTAACAACATTGACTTAAAGGTTTAACTATTTGAGTCTTGTTCGATTAGTTTTTTGAACCGTTACTTATGTGTATATCTGCAGATCTAAGCTGTGTATGGAGCTGTTGCCGAGCTAGTAGTCTATGTAGTTATTCATATAGGTTTTTTGCTCAGAGCACAACTGGCAAAAATTCAAATTCATTCACAGACCCTGTACACTGTAATTTAATTAGCCCAAGATGCATGGTTGTGGAATAATAGCAAAGGAGTACTAATCTTAACAGGAGCATATGTGTATAAAAACAAAACAGAAAATAAGGCATCTAGACATACTACAACATGTTAGAAAATAGGCACATACTTTAATAGTATAATGTAAATGAAGGTTCGCGCGACTATATTAATATTGAGCTACTTATGCAGGAGATATGTGAAGTTATGAAATGAAATGAATTCTATTAATGAATTTTACACGAATTTGAATTCTATTGATGTTTTAAGTAACCACTGGTATATTATATGTAGGCACATTTTATTTTTTATACAACTATGTTCATCATATATTTTACAAGCAATGCGAGATCAATTTAAATTTGATAAGTAAACTCGTATAATTCAGATCTGTATATACCAATTATTCGATCCTCCCAGGAGAGAAATGAACAAATTACACGGAAAGGATGTCTGTCAAACTTATTTCTGAGAAAAATGTTAAAAAATTTACAGATCCAAAGGTAATTTGTTCAAGACACAGCAAAGAGATGTTCTATATATACAAAATTTCATTTCTCTTTCTAAACAGTGATTACTCTCTAGCTAATCAATTTGGAGTAGTTAATAAACATGTCCAGATGAAAATAAGGTGCTTTATCAAGGACCTGTTGTTTGTCTTGGGTGCAGTGGTGATTCCTGTCACCACATTAATTGCAAACTTAATTTACTGACCAGTCCACGTCTATATTTCATTTCATTTTGTTCAAATTTTCATATTCTCATATTTTAGTATATACATTTATAAAAATTAAAAATTCATATATTATTTTAAGAAATTATAATTATAACTAAAAGTGTTACTCGACCCTCATCAATCTAAAGTTAGTAATGATCTTTTATTAACGTTAAGGGAGTATATTCAAAGAGTCGCACGTCGAAAGATATTCAATAGTGCTCCG
This sequence comes from Plantago elongata, assembly GCA_036897095.1. Taxonomy (NCBI): domain Eukaryota; kingdom Viridiplantae; phylum Streptophyta; class Magnoliopsida; order Lamiales; family Plantaginaceae; genus Plantago; species Plantago elongata. The sequence goes on along the minus strand of JAYMSP010000305.1, from coordinate 44,594 downwards.
TTAAATTAGTACGGTAGGTCAGGGAGAAAATTAGAAAGCCGAAGTGTACGTTCCAATAGTCGAACATAAAAAATGTGTAACGGATTAAATGAAATTTATCAAGTTCTGTGGTGTGTGGTTTATTCGTGGTAGCCTGGACCCTCGTGAAACGGGCAGGCACTTAATTAATTTGTTTCATATTCTTCTTCTTTCTCCTCGACTCCCGTTCCTCCGCTAGCGCTGCACTGGTAGTAACAGTATGTTTAATTTACAGTCCTTGGATTAGTTTCATTCACGGTCCAGATTTCTTTTCCTCAAATCACACTTCTGCCAATACGTGTTTTGCGCAATACTACTGTTCCAACACAACACACCTAGCTGAGCGACCTCCTTCAAATTTCAAATTATTGCAAGTATAATCACATTAAAAGTTTTCAATGTTATTCATTTGAAGTATTATTAAATTAAAATTCCGTATTGTATCTGATTATATATATGTAAGATTTAAAAGAACTATTTTTCCTACATTTTCTCACACACACACACCCATATATATAAGAAATACTAATTCAATAATACTTCTGAATATTAATATCAATGATTTCTAATCTAATTATACTTGAAACACAAATAACATTAACCATTTATTCCATCTCCGTACTTCATATTTTCTTACTATAGTATGGTTGCAAATTTGTAATTGGTTAAGTAATGTGCCGTCCTGTGCATATTTTCTCATGTTTTATGACTTTATAGTTTTAGGTATTAGCGAGGTGCGGTTTTACTTGATTTCACCCATTATCAAGTACACACTTGAATATATGGTAATATCTTCGTATTCCCAAATTCATATACACGAATTTAACTTGATTTCACACATTATCATATAATTGATATTTATTGAATGTGTGAACTAGCTAATTTGAGTCGAACTTAAACTTTATCGAGCTTATACTTGCATTTACAGTTAATTCGACCACGATTCAAATCTCAATCATTAATGACAGAGATCATCACGATTGATATATCGCCAATAATTAATTTGTTTAAATCATGTTTGGTTGGGTTCATGCAACTTGCCATCAATTTATCTTGGATAACATGCATTTCGCAATTCACTATTCAGTAACTTCAGTAATTTGTGTCAACATCAGATTTATTGGAGCACAAATATTACGCAAGTTTTCATCTTTCACATGTACATGGGACAAAATCATGTTTTGTTTCTATGCACACAAATGGTTTATGTCCTTAGTAATGAAAATATACCAAGACCCCTACCATTATCTACCGTAAAATAAAAACTGTAACCCAAATCTGTCACTAATTACGTGAAATATTGAGATAAAGATTCACATCAGCAAATCTAAATGTACAAGTTTCATTCTTGAGCTAAAAATAGCCAAAACGACAAGTTTCATTCTTGAGCTAAAAATAGCCAAAATGAAAACCATTCTCTTCCACTGATGAGATACATGATTTTTCCTTTAATTTAATATTACATGACATGTTTACCTATTTCATTAGATTCCAATCAATAATAATAAACTAATTATTTTATTCGGAGAAACACATGACTCCATTTAAAGGAATAACATTCCATTATATTGCGGAGAAAATGATGACACCGGATTCAATTCAATTAACTATTACTTGTAGCTCCAACTATATTAACACTCGACCACCTTATAAGTTACATACCACAATTCTTGTAAGTTTTTTTTAATATAAAAGTATTAAAAAGAGTTGCATATTATGCACAATTCAAGTTTTTCTTTTTAAATTGATAAAAGGAGAGGGGACCATTGATTTAAATTAGGTTGCATTTGATATGGGAGTTGTAAAGTAGATGTAAAGAGGAAGCTAAAAATAATAAGGTAATGATGAAAAAGAGGCAAAGAAAGAAGGGAAACAGTAGTGTTAAGAATTAAAGAAGTTACTTACTACTGTAGTCTGTGAAGTACTAGTGGGCTACTGATATAATATAAGCTGCTTTCATTTCATTTATGGGAAAGCATGGGTTCTGTTTATGTCTTGATAAGTCATGTATCTCCCTCTGTATTCTCGTGTAAAGTGCATTTTTATTTTAAATGTATGTGAGCTGAGTTTGATCGATTTGTCTTTCCTGTGTGTGTGTGTGAGTGTGTTTGACTGTTTCTTCTTTTTGTAGATAAAAAGATATATAGACTTTTAGAAGTTGCAAAGTGTGCAGGTAATGCCCAGTTGACTGGAAACAAAGATGAAGTAATAATGTGTCTTCATCAGCTGCTAACAAGTCATAAAAGATGGATACATACCAGCCTAGGAAATGAAAGACATTCACCTTCACATTTACTCATTCACCCAAATTGCTAGCTTGCTTGCAACAATATTACCAAGTGTGAATAAAATAGCTTCAATTAACAATTTAATAACTATGGTTAATGCATATATTGTGTAATTAATGTGACCAATTGACTAGGTTTTCAAAAAAAATAGACAGTTTGAGATAGAACTTCAGTTGAGACTTGAGAGTGAGACAACTCAACTAGAATTCTATCTAAACTTTCAATTAAGTGTTTTAAATCAAATTTTTTTAATTGCATTACAAATAAGTCAATAAACGAATACCGATCACCAATGACTAATTGTTAGTAGTTATTTGAATAATTGTTTAAGTTATTACTTTATCTTTTTTTTAACAAGTTATTATAAGTTCACGAAATGCATATTTAAGTTCAAAGTTAAGGTTAGTATTGTGGTTGTACTAAAAGAGATGCATGTCTTGTACATTAACGGCTTCTGTATAATAAAAATCTTTTAGTGGCTGTTTGGATGGACATTTGAATGGATTTTGGTGAAAATTGTGTTTGGATGGACATTTGAGTGGTGTATTTTAAGTGTATTTTAGGCCAAATCACTGTTTATCGAGCCAAATGGGAGTATTCAAATCACCATCCAAACACCTTAACTCTTAAAAAAAAACCAGCTTAATGAATTAGTGCCCCTAATTAAACATATTTATGAAGTTTTCTTTCCAAGTTTTTTCAAACACACCCTAAAACCAATAGAGTACTAATACTACTTCCCATAGAAAGTAAGGAAAAGTCTGTGCGATTAGGCAGTTTAGTATAGTCAATGTTAAGTAAATGCAGCAGTAGTAAAAAGTTAGTTTCTGATCATCAATGAGGAATTCTTGTTTTTACATTGCATTGATAATAGGGTAATAATTTAAAATGCCGCTTTGCAGAGGTTTAATTGAACTTTAGGATAGTTGATGATGAATCCACATGTGGATTGTAATTAGTCAGAATATGTGTCTTTTGGGGTGCGTGAAAAGACTAGATACTCCCTCCCTAAAAGGCCACCTCTTCTTTTCCATCCTCCTATATAAAGGGTTGTGAAGTATTAGGGTTTCTACTCAACTTCACATACATATATACTCACAAGAAGAAATGGTGTTGGTGGTGGTGTTGAGAGGAATGTTGGCTGGCTCGAGGCTGTTTCTGAGGTCATAAGATGGTTTCTTGAATATAACTACATGCTTAGCTAATGTAAAAGCTAGCTTGTATGTATGTTGAAAGAGATTTTTCCGACTCGGAAATGCTTCGGACCAGGCTTCATTCCCCTCAAAACAAACACAATTAAAGAATAGCCAGATAGATGCTTTGCTTGATCCCATCAAGAAGTACTTAGAATGTAAGTGATTAAGGTTGAGAGGAACGTTGTCTGGCTCGAGGTCATGGAGGTGTGTTTGTTAATTTGATTATGATCTGTTTGCTAATAATTAACCCTAAATGACTCTCGGACCAGGCTTCATTCCTCTCAAACATCATTTGCTGCTACTTTAATGGTTCTCTCATTTCAACATTGATCAATGCATGTTCTATGCATAACTCAAATGGTAAGTGTGAATAATCAGCTCTCAAATATTGACTTATTATTACCTGTTCTTCACACAAACACACATCATGTACATTAATTATATCTGTCTTTTATTTCAATCAGGTATTGGAATGTTGTATCTAAAAGTCTAAACAATGTTCCTCTTAGTCTTGTTCCCAGTAATTCATGCTTCATTTTTCTTAGTTCAGTTTTCAGTTTCACACTTGTTTGTACATGTAGTAGTGTTATGAATCAGAATTAAAGTACTTTTTCAGATTTTACTGTCATTAGAAATGTTATAGATAGAATGGAGGAAAATTTCACTTCATTTCACACTTGTTCCCAGTAATTCATGCTACTACTGATGCTTAATGGAGGAAAATTTCACTTCATTTTGTTTACTTTCTCTGTTTCTTTTATTTAAAAAAAGAGAGAATATATTGATGTACATGTTAATACGTATATGAAGTGTCCGAATAACAAAACACAAGTGTTGGAGTACGTAGAGAGTGATCAAATCAGTCCATCAATGTCAAATGTGACATATCACCGCTAGTTTTAAATTCTCAATTTTTAATTTGCATATAAAAACAGAATCTTGTGTAACTAATACCAATGTCTTATTACATGTTAACTGAATTCAATTTCATAACTTGATTTGTTATACTAATTTTCCCTCACATGAACTGTTGTTTTCACTGCAGCAGTACGCAAGAAGAGACAAAAATCCATAGACTAGATTGGATTTTTAGCTAGCACTTAACTTAGATTTGCTCCTAGCTGCTAGATATCTCATTTTCACTATTTTGGTCATGTTCACAAAACTAGCTCTACTAAACAACCCCAAATCTTTCATTTTAACATTTTCCAATTGAATCGACAAACTGTTTGCTTAACACATGAACAGAATTCAAGAATGTTGTTGTATACTATACTTGTGTAAATGGTATATATTGTTAGATATAGTGGACTCAAACCCTAGGAATATCAGAGGAAGCATGGAAAAAGAAACAAGGGTCTGAAGGTGTGTTAGATTCTTTGTCATTTTCATTTGCTCATTGCAGACATACTGTGAAGTGGGAACAGTATTGGACATCTCACTTGTACAGTACAGACAAAAATAAATTTGGTGACGATGAGATGGCTCTCTTTTACAAGGATGGAAACTGTTTCTCTTCAACACCTTGAAAGCATTCATTAATAGTTTCCTAGTTGTGTTAACTCTCTTTCAATCTTCTGTAAAATTTGGTGTTGTTTTATTAGAGGGAAAGGTGTAGTAGAAGAGAAAATATTGATATAGAGGGTTTGGAAATGCAATAAGTTAAATGTTGCATTGAGAAAAACTGGCATAATTTATTGCTTGTTGGGAATTGATATTGAAAGCTAGAATTAATGGGCATCCTTTCAAATATCATGAGCTGCTGGAAGTTGAACTTTTCATTTTAATTTCTGATGAGTATTTTCAATGATTTGTGAATCATCATGATAATTTACATAAGCTTAATATCATTGGCCTTGAGATGCATATTTAATGTCAATTCAAACATTAAAAATGGTTTCAGTCGGGTATAACTTAGGCTCGGTTCTTTTCATCTGAATATAACATAAATGAATTTATGTACTCTAGGAGTATAATATAAACACAATTAAGACTAAAACTATGTTCTCTTAAACTAAAATTTACTAAATAGAACTGAACTGAAATAATTTTCAGTTGAAGAGAATATACCCTAAGTAAAGTTGATTAAATTGAAATTAATGAATTTTAAGATGAATAAGTCGGGAATTAAAGTCGCAATTAAGATTGGGAGCAAAACATTTAGGAATTGGGTATAATATGGGCCTCCTGAAACTTTCAAGCTTGATTGTCATGAGGCCCATATGAGGAAATATGATACTTTGTTCTGGACTTCAAATTGAATCCTAATATATGAACTCAAAATTCTCAAGTTGCAGTATTGTATAACCCAACCATGCTCTATCGCTGCTTTAAGAAGTAACAAGCATTTTCCTATACTATTGAACTAGCTCTATATATGATCAAGTCAACATATTGCTAATGCTACCAGTGCTGGTTTTCCTCAATCCATGCTAGCTGACAAGATAATGATCAGAAACTATTCTGGCCCTGATGTTTTCTAACTAATTTTTCTCACAAGAAAGTCCAACGAATATATCAACTTGCTTAATCACATGCTTAGATCAAGTTCAAGTCTTGACTTTAGTATACTCTTAATAAACAAATTTGATTATAGGAACTTAACTTTATCAGTAAGAGATCTATCATCTATATATGTATATCAAATATCAAATATTACATTACCCACATCATTAGTCATTCAGATAAATGGCTAGTTCAGTTTTTTCAATCTTTATCTTTTCCTTACTTGTCTTGTTATCCTTAATCAATGCCAAAACTTCTCCAAAGCCCAAAAGCTTCATTTTTCCAATCAAGAAAGCTACTAATCAGTACTACACCAACATCCAGCTAGGCACTTCCAATGTCACCTCACTCTCTCTGGTGATTGATCTTGGTGGCAAGTTCCTCTGGTTCAACTCCGACGATTACCTGTCTTCGGCCGCCTCCTCCTATCGTGTCATCATCTGCGATACCCCACTATGCAACACCATCGGCCCTGCTGCGTGCATGTTCTGTTTCATTGGGCCTTTTTCGCCTAATTGTACAGAGAACGCATGCACAGATTACGCCCTCAACCCATTCAGTGGGACTCGGGGCTATACCGCCTTAGGACAGGACACATTGCACGTATTCTCCAGGCGTGGTGATCATTTCAACATGACTAATTTCCCCTTTCAGTTCTCAGATCCTGTCTTACTCAACGGCCTGGAGCGTCCCATGTCAGGATTGATTGGCCTAGGCAGGGCCAAATCTGCCCTGCAGGCACAACTCGCATCCAGATTCAAGATTCGCGAGAAGTTTGCAATTTGCCTTCCGTCTTCTGGCAATGATGGAAGTGTGATCTTCGGCAAGGGAAATTACGTCAATCCGTTTAAGGAAATCTCCACATCACTCATCAACACGCCTTTGATAAAAAATCCTGTGAAGACATTGGGTGATGACCAGATAGGTAAGATGGAGATTGAATATTTCATCAATGTGAAATCCATCAGAGTTGATAACAGGACTCTCAGTTTCAACAGCTCCCTTCTGTCAATCAACAAGAATACCGGAGATGGAGGCACATGCCTTCGCACAGTGAGGCCTTATACTATTCTCCATAGATCAATTTTTGGCCCTTTGGTTGATGAGTTTGTTAAGGCTGCTGAGTCTAAGAACATAACTAGAGTGACATCTGTGGCTCCGTTTAAGGCCTGTTTTGATGCAAAAAGTGTTACTGAAGGCATTTCAGGGCCTGATGTGCCTGTAATTGATCTAGTTCTGCAAAACGAGAATGCTTATTGGAGATTTTATGGTTCAAACTCAATGGTTGGAGTTGGTAACGATGTGACATGCCTTGCATTTGTTGAGGGGATGACGAATGTACCTGGACCGACAACTTCAATAGTTGTTGGAGGTTATCAAATGGAGAATTATCTGCTTGAGTTTGATGTGGCTTCTTCGAGGCTTGGGCTTAGCTCTTCACTTTTGTTGCATAATACAAGCTGTACAATGTTAAGAGCATAATCTAGCAGCTAGCTTTCCATTTTTGCATATTTGAAAAGAAGATTATACTTTCTTGTTCTGTTTGTTATGATCAATCAGCAATATTTCTGAATAAAAGGAAGATGTTTGTTTCATCCGAAATGTTGATAAGTTCCACGATGAGATCAGTGAATATGTTCGATTGAGATTGAAACTTAGCGCCAAATCAGCAGTTAAATTTCTGCAACTTAGATTGATTGATCTGCCAATACTTTATGACAGGAGTTGAAGCTATCAAGCTTCATCTATAGAATATTCCAGCATTTCGAAATTTGAATTGGTTAGCATTTGCTTGCTTAGAAAAGATGAGATGTATTGTGAATAAGATACGCAAATTGTTCTTTCAGATCATTTTATTACAAGACTAATGGAAGACAAAGGCATGAAACTGATGCAAGTTTACATTCAATACTTATTTAATCCAGGACATGATAAAGCTTATGAAATGTGCAAATATTTTGGAACATAATTCATCACAAAACCAAATTGAAAATGCAACCGAGCGTCAGGCTTATTGTACTTCTCAGAACTGTTTGGTATGTCTAGGAAGCTCTGAACTGGGAACAGCTTGTATTATGCAGCAGAAGCGAAGGGCTAAACCTGAGACGTGAAGAAGGCACGTCAAACTCGAGCAGATAATTCTCCATCTGATACCCTCCAATAACTATTGAAGTTGTTGGCCCTGTTAGATTCGGCGGACCCTCAACAAATGCAAGGCAAAGGATGTTGTTATTGACTCTGACCATCGAGTTTGAGCCGTAAAATCTCCAGTAAACACTCTTGGTCTGCAAAACCAGATCAATAATCGGAACTTGAGGTCCTGTCTTGCCTGTAGTAATAGTTTTCGCATCGAAACAGGCCCCAAATGGAGCCACTGCTGCCACTCTTGTAATGTTTTTAGACGTAGCTGCCTTTACAAACTCATTGACCAAAACTCTGTATATTGATCTGTGCAGGCTAGTATAAGGCCTAACAGTGCGGAGAGACGTGCCTCCTGCTCCGGTTCTTTTGTCAATCGACAGCAGGGAATTGTTAAAGGACAGAATCTTGTTATCAACTCGGATAGACTTGACATTGAGGAAGTATTCGGCCGTTAAGTTGCCTATAACTTCGTTTTGGTCAGTGCTGACAGGATTTTTAACCAAAGGTGTGGTGATGAGTGACTTTGAGATTTCTCCAAAGGGACTATTGTATGCCCCTCCTCCAATGATCATGTTTCCGGTATTTCTGGAAGATGGAATACAAAGAGTGAATCTCTGCCGAATCTTGAAATTCGACGCAAGTTGTGCCGGCAGGGAAATTCTAGTCCTGCCTAGGCCAACCAGTCCTGCAGTAGTACTTGCCAGACCTTCACGTAAAACAGGATCAGAGAACTGGAACGGGTAATTGCCCACGCTGAACCGATTCCCGCTTGTCGAGTACACATGCAACGTGTCCTGTCCAAGTCCACTATACCCTTGCGTCCCCGAGAAAGGATTGAGAGCGTAAACCGAACATGTGTTGTTCGTGCATCCTGGCACGGGAGGTGACAGGAAGCAGAAAACGCAGCCGACCCCATCTGCAATCCTGCATTGTTGTGTCCCACACAGCATAGGTTGGTATGAGGAGGCGAAGTTGAAGTAGTCGAGCGAGTTGAACCATAGGAACTTGCCTCCGAGGTCAATGACTACGTTGAACGTGGTGCTGTACGAACCGATACTGATGCTGGTGAAGTATTGGTTAGTAGTGGCATCTTTGCTGATGGGGAAGGTGAATGCTTTAGGAGAGGGTTGAGCATTTGAAATGGCACAGCATACTAACAAGGTGAAGAGGAGGAGTGGTTTAGTTGATGGGTGCATTTTGATATGTTACTGGTCTTTTTTGGTGTTGAGTAGAGTTCATTCATTTGTTCATTTATAGGACTAGTACTTCTGTACTTGTGAGTTGTGATGTTTTAAAAGATTAGATGGAATTATCGTGTTGACTTTGACTTTGAGATCTCATGCTGCTACCTCATCATCTCTATCTTGTGGAGTAGATCTTTGATCTATCACCATCTGTTTGATTAAGTCAAATGTTCCCAAGTTTTTAATTCGATAACCAATTATGTAAATTAATGTCAAAGGTCAGATTTAGACTTATTAGACTTATTAGGTTCCAAGTTGAACTTGCTTAGAGGTAAGCAAATTTTAAAGTACAACTGATCTGTGTAGGTTTATATGGTATATGGGCAAATCCAGGATTATAGGCAGTTTCAAAATCAGAGTCATGTGTCTTAGATAATATAGATGGTTAGATTCAACTTTTTCCTAGGATCAATCAGACTGTTTCACAATCGATTAAAATTATTAATACTACGTTAAAATATGATCGTTTCACAATCGATTAAAATTATTAATACTACGTTAAAATATGATCGATGTTTTTTTTGTGTTTGTAATAAAGTATTGCAGCTCGACATTGATGTTGCTTTGAAACTTTTGCGCCACATCAATCTTCGAGTTTGTTGGCCCAACAAATCCTATCTGATTCACAATCATCTTTTTACATATACAACTACAGTTTTGGTTTTGAGGTACAAACTCTTTAACAATGTTATATGTGGAATGTTCGATACGCCTTCCTTTGTTCCGTGCGACATAAGGCATTTGAAAATACTCTTGATGGACGACGGGTTATGAAATCTCACAATGAGCCATGAAGGCAGGTTCAAAAGATTTAACTCTAATGGGAAGTTGGTTTCCATAAGTGGTCTGTATTATGATGTAAGGACATGAAATCTCAGTTGGAATTTGACATGCAAATGTCATTTCAGCCTCGGAGTTAGCAATCGGAAGAATACTCATTGTAAAGCCCTCTCTAAGATCAGATCAGATGAACTTAGCTTGAGGAAAATGGTTTTTAATAATGTTGTTTGAATGTCTGTAAATCTTTTTATAAAGGTCAGAAGATGAGCAAATACTTTTCTATAAACTAGCTGGTGCCAATTTACAGGAACAATGTGACTCAAAATTTCAGTGGATTCGTGGGCCTCAGCCCACATGCTAGCTTGGTTTGGGCTGTGGGCATATGGACTAGTGATCAGGGCCTACCTCTTATTGTACACAATTGTAAATTGATTTTGCAGGTCTACCGGGTCACTTTGCATACTTGTAATGATCGTATTAAACATATGACGTTGTTTCGCATTTCGATCATTCAGACATTGACTAAGACCATTGTATTAACCTATTCAACCTCCATTAATAAGGTATATCCATAACCTTAATTAATTAGTGGCCTAACTCCAACTCATGATTCATTGTCGTAGTGATAATTGTGATGAGCCCAAACTATAGTTTTACTTTTGCCGCACCATAAAAAAGAGAGTATGGGCATTAATTATCATTTTGATTAATTCCACTCAGAGATTCTTAAACATACTTATTCAACTTGTCTTCGGCTCTTGGCTATGATCATTGGTTATTGGCTAAGTGGAAAATTAATTATTGTAATTAAATTATTGACTATAAAATACTCCATAAAGTACATCAACGATTTATAACCCAAATCAAAATTGTCAAATCAAAATTGCCTAAAGCTCCACTTGTTGCTTACTCATAATTGTTAAAAGTATGATTAAATTAAGATTGATAAGAAAGTAGAGGTAGGGAAAATAGTTCTCTCAAAGTATTAGAGTCATGGAAGTTTCCAACGAGCAATGGTCCTGTCTTTCCTCCTTTCCCGCAATGAATTTTATGAAAAAAAGACAATTTTCGTATAACTTGACAGCACAATGCAGTTCAAAGAGTGATAGGGAGTGTCAGAAGTATAATTAAATTAGGACTCCTTAATGTTAGTACTTAGAAGTACTATTGAATTAAAATGTCTTATTATATCTAACTATACATATTTTTGTGTGTGTGTGTGTGTGAGATCGATGAATAAATAGAGGTGGAGAAAATCGATAGAAAAAATAGTTATTTTAAGACATAAAAAAGTTTATAATTTTGTCACTCTTGATAATTATTGGTGTAAATTAAAGCATGATCGTCTATGCCTTAACGTAATCCAGGGTGGTCCATTGCCGACTGATATAATTTTTTATACTAACTAAGAATTATAGCACTGCCTTGCAGTAGAATTCCGTACAAAACCTAGTTTTAGCCAAGTACACTCCAAGCTGCTATGTTCTTTTTTTTCCTTCTTCTTCTTTTAGGAATATATAAAATTAACTAATCATAAAAGAAAATTAAGATCATAAAGATTGCCTCTAAATGCATCATGGTAGGGGTTATCTATATATGTTAATTTTATAGATCGATATCCGTGAAGATTTCGGAATTCCTGTGTTAAATTTATATGAACATGTTTAAGATGATGAGAAGTAAATTAAGTAATTTAGTATTATTGAAAAAAGAAAAAGGAATTAAAGTACATTAAAGAAACTCAAGTAATCTACAGAATTGATCGATATACATAATTAATTTCCTGAAGTAGTACTCGTACACAAACAGACCAGATACTCTATGACACGAAAAAACTTATCCAGTGGGATAAAATTATAAACACTCGTGCAACATTATATGGCGGATCTTACTTCGGATACATACTAATATCATCATACGCAACTTACACATAACCTAAATATATAAACATGATCATGATTCATGATGCGCGTTTTTAATTTTAGTTTGTACCGTTTACAAAAAATACCAAAGACAAATTGAAGCTAGCTAATTGACTTAACTATAACAAGATTGGAAAGACAAAGCGGCTGGCAAGTGGAAGTGATTGTGATGAACATGGTGGTGGTAATTGTTGGCACCTCCTTCCTTCTCGATCCGCCATCGGAGGTGGTGAAATTCATCGGCAGAACATGGTAGCTTGAGGAGACCGGTGGTGGTGTATCCGTAGGTCTCGTAAGCTTTTTCGAGTAGGTTTTTGAGTAAGGGGTGGTAGAGGTATGATATTGGCATGGTGAATCGTTGAAATCCTCCTTCTTCTAACCCTACTCTTACCGCTAGCCATCCTTTCTTCACTTTCATCTTCTTGTTGTCATTTGTTACTATTGTATCCATTGCCTAGTTCTCTTTAGGTTGGTTTCCAACCAATAAATCAAGGAAGAAGAGAGCGTGGAGAAGATAGATGAGTCTTGTGATTTTGCTGGTGCATATTGGTTTGTCATTGTGTTGCCAATCATTACATATATATACAATATCTAGTGGCATACTTATTGTTCTATTATTGTAATAATAGTTATATTCAAATTATTTGATTAGTTTGGTTTTATGTGTCAAAATTGATATGCTTTAATATTTGTTACAGTGACACGCTCTTTGGATGGGGTTGAAATTGCATCAATTCTCTTCCTGTAGAGGTTTCAATAACGACACGTTTTGATCTGGAAATTTAATTTTGCACTACAGAATAAGCATCACAAATGGGACAAGCTCGGATTAATCTAGGGTATAAGATAATTATTAGATTGGTCATTTCTTATATGTATTACACTCTTAATTTCGCTATAAAATTCTTGTAAAAATTCATGTTATTTCTTAATACGTGCGGAGGAGGATCGAACATAATTTTCATGGCCCAACTTTCATCCCTGATAAAATAATGAAAGATATACACTTGCCAATTGACGATTGAAAATTTGAGATCATTTTAAAATGCCATGCACTTTATTCTGATTTTTCTTTCAAATCACCACGTTCTAACCTCACCATTAATGTGTACTGTTAAGTCTTTGGGCTCTAAATCAGTTTTATAGAATATTACAATTACATAATTAAATATATTCGAATTGATCATCAATATATTTGTTAGACTCAAATTATCATTTTTTATATAGAAAGTAATATCATCAATTTCGAAAAATCGAATTCGTGACCTCTTGACTACAGGGCATCTCAGCTCACTACTCGATTATAAACGCTTTGACTTTGGGCTCTAAGTCCAGGAGATTACGTTATTGTATTATCCCAAAATACATTTGTAAGTACCGATTTGGTTCGTCTCGACTTGTATATTCAACTTAATTAATATGCAATGAGCTCGAGAGTTATTGCTTCATAATTTTTTTTTAAAGATTATCATCACGAATTCACTTATCAATTATCTACTATTTTATGGACTATATTAGCTAACAATTAGATCTATGTTTTCCTTATTCAGTTCAGTTTAATTATATTTTATACTATAATCCAATTTCATATCGTTCAATTTCATTTGTTACCTATGCCGGTGTGGCCATGTGGTAGTTACTTTCCTACTTTTTGTCATGCCTCATAGATCTCAATATTTGTGGGAAATCTAGTTTGGTCCTACGAATATTAATCAATTAGCTAGGGTTGAAATATGAAAGTGATTGGGGTGGAACCTAAAATTCAACTCGTGAAGGCACATTTCAAGATGAACCACTATTTGTAGGGCGGAAGGAATAATAATCATTCACTATGACTATTTTTAGCTCCTCACAAATGGTAGAGCTATCTAAATCATTTCAAACTGGCCTCTTCTTATTCTCCACTTATTTCCAACCATATGGTAGAACAATAGGCGCATTAGTAATCCTGCACATAAAGTGTGAAATATTTACTATTTCGTGAAAAGAAATACTTATCCTAATCTTCAACTTTCAATCTTTTTCACTTTTCTCCTGTCTTTAAATTTTACCTCCTTTTTGTAAATCTATAGATTGCCACGGGACCAGATAGGAACTTTTTACCATCCAACACCGATTGCAAATCAAAGTGCGGCACTTTTCTCTAGTTTATTTGAATTAATGTTTTTGTTTCATAATCATCATGTATTAAGAAGATATGTACATCCAAAGCGATTGTAAATGCGGTTTATACTTTATTCCAATAACACACTTTTTTTTAGATATGCATTATAACACAATTGATCTCACCAATTGGATGACAGGAAGGATTGACGAAAAAAGTTCATCCTCATCTATCGATAAGACTATATTATCTTCAACTGAAATTTATTAAACTGAATTGAGTTGAACTCAACTGAAGTAAAATATAAATTATAACTAAGCCGAACTAAACTGAATTGGACTGAACCGAACTGAACTGAACTGAATTGAAGTGATTTACAGTTGAAGAGAATACATCCTAAGTCCAGAAGGACAGGAATAATTTATTCCCGTAAAACATATAACAACCAACATGATTGTGGTTTACCTTTTCCAGGACACACCCTTGAGGCGTGTGTGATCTCCTCGAGGGGTAATTTAAAATTATCACTTATCATACAAGTCATTTTGGACAATATCATTATGAGTTAGGCTATGTTCTCTTCAACTTAAAATTATTTCAGTTCTGTTGAATTAAATTCAGTTATGTTTAGTTAAATTTAGTTCAGCTCGACGTAGTTATAATTTATAATTTACTTCAATTTAGTTTAGTTTATTTCAGTTCAGTTCAGTATATTTTAGTTCAAGATAACATGTGATTAATCTTTACCTTACCCTCCATTTACTCTGTGTCAATGTCTCAAAATGAAATGCATGGATTTGATCCTCAGATCACACATGAGATGCTCGCTGCCATATATAGAGGTAGAGCCAAGAATAAATGTACGGGATAATTTGAATATGACAATGAGACTTGCTTGTATATAACACAAAATGTAATTTTCCAATTCTCATATCAGATTCCGAGTCATGTCTACTCTTTTTACAAGAATAAAAACAAGTTACGGTGCAATCCATTTATTATTTATATTTAAACTGTCCCATTAATAAGTATTCTATCTCTACGTGTAATGGAGATAAAAAGAGGTAACGGAATCAAGAATATTCTATGATAATAGTACAGAGTCGTATACTTGTACTAATGCTAACTGAAATTGTGTCCTCATCCGTACTCAAAGGCCACCGAATCATTAAAGTTGAAGTCGGATTAAAAGTTTATTACTTGCCCATCCCTCTTAATTTTAATCATATTTTTAGCTTTAAAAAAGTATGTACACATATATACTCCTAGATGATAGTGGACATACAATTGACTTGTCCATTGAACATTGGAAAGGGACCATGCCCAGTATACATAGGTTCTATACAGTCAAAGATTTTGACAAAAAACAAAACAAAATCGATGTTCCATATCCGGCAAAAACTTTGTAGAAGATAACCTTTTTTTCTAACTTAAAAAATACATATGGCCTCATATCACAAGTAAAAGAGTGGGTGAATTTGCAACCAAATGGAGGCGGTTCCAACTTTTTATGAACCATTATAACATAATTTACCAAATACCAAGAAGTACTGCCGCACTAGATATCGATAATTATAGTTGAAATTCACTGGATTCTACTAACTGAAATATTTGTAAAATGTTATGGGAAGTGATATCATACTACCATACACTAATTTTTATTTTTGTCATCACATGGACTCTGCAATCTATCAAGGAAACAGCTGATCATATCGAAAATTAATTGTGGATGTAATAAATATATACAATATATACTAAATAGTTGCGAATAAATTAACTTTACTTTTGTGATAATCTAATCACACATGCACTGCTATCCACCCCTTCTTTAGCTTCATCTTCTTTTCATTAGCCATAAATTTTATCACGCCCGGAATATTGATGGCTCATGTTTACAAACCACTCATGATATGTGAGCTGCTTATATAATTGGGAATAAGACTAGCATTTTTATTCGTGTTGGAGCATCTTACTTAGGCAGGGGCAATTATAATATGACTGAGTTTTATGCTTTAAAGATTGGATTGCATGCTTGTTTCCAACTTGGCCCGAGTAAAATCCTAGTCCAAACAGATTCTCAAGTACTAATAAAATGTCTACACAGGAAGGAAGCTCCATCCATACAATACCAAACACTTCTGGATGATGCTTATCAATTGATGGATTTAGTGGGTGAAGTTCGTATATTCCCAGAGGCGCGAATGCAGTAGCAGATTACTTGGTAAAACATGCTAGCCACCCTACTTTTGGAACTCTTGTTGCAATAATGGAAGTTTGTAATTCTAGTAACTTATCTTTTGTGTGGCATGAATGCCCAAATTGGCTCTGTAATTTAATTAGGAATGATCTCTAATCTGCTTTACTATTTTCTTTTGATCTAATGCATCTTAAGATATTAAAAAAAAAGGTTTTAAAACATCTATTATAATAGGAAAAATGTTACAAAAAACATTTGTTTTTTTTATGCAAATGCAAAATGATTTGTTAATTATTTATTTTTTCGACTAAACTTGTTGGTAAACTTCGTTTTTCTTTTCATTTATTGTTTGTGCTTATTTTTTTAATACTGTATAGTGACACCTCGTAGATCAAACTCGATGTTATCATCAGTACCTGCTTAAAACATTCACTAACTAGGTTAAAATTGTGATGACTTTTATTAAAACTATCACATCGGAGCTTAAAATAACAACAAAGTAGAGCATGTAACACAAGCTAAAAAAATAATATTAATATTTAAAACAATAACAATGTCTTTTAAAACTATAACAAATCATGAATATACAATACAAGCTAAAAGCAGTAACAATAATTTTGTCACAATTTTGTGTCGAATTTTGTTACGACAGTAAACAGCGTCACTCTTGGGAGCGACATAATTGATGACTGATATTACAATAGAATTCTGATCTAACCGAAACAATAGTGGCAGGGACATTATGACGTCATTAAATAGCGACATAATAAATAATGTCCATGGCGGAGGAATAAGTTTCCGTCACTAAAGACGTCTCTATTTTTCAATAGTTTTTTTGGCCTCATTTAATTTATTGATAATTTTATTTGCCCTTATGTAACGTTAAATATTCACCCAATAAATAAAACACAGTTAATTGAAAATGCAACTAAATTTGAACTATTCAAGTAAACTTTACATATATATTGACCTACCAATAATCCACAAAAAAGAACTCGTAATAAACAACTTATTATGAAAAATTGACCGAAGCCGCCAAGGGCAATGTTTTCATGAAAACAATTATATTAAAGCAACAATATACTTCAACTTGTTCAAGATGTTGAGTTTCTCTCCGAATATTGGACTTTTATTTCAATTAACTCTAGAATTCCGTCTCTGCCGTTGTAATATACCGGTTCGATTGATGGAATCGACGTCGAATCCTGATAAAAGGTTTTGGAGATGCTACAACAGTACTGACGAGTCAAAAATGTGTTCTTACTTCGTTTGGGAGTATCAAAATTCCGCTAGAGAATATGTTTCTATTGTGAAAGAGGAAATTGAGAGACTACAAAATCATTTGGGTGATATTGAGGACAAGCTTCATAAACTGTATGCCAAAATTGAGGAATGAGATACGAAGCAAGGAAATGCTTTTTTTACGTGGCTTTGTTCTGGGATTAATGCTGGTTGGTGCAATTGCATTTGGCTCAAACAAGAAAGTACAAGTATCTAAGGACTACTTCAGGACGACTAGTTTATTTGTAGATGTTTGTATCTAAATTCGAATTGAATTTTTATATAATTGTATGTAAAATAGAGCCATAACTTCTATTGTAATTGTGAACCAAACCGCCGCTGTTTTGACTTCAATCATGACTATTTCAGTATAAAAACCTTGATCAATAATCTTGATACTTGTGTAATTTTTACCTAGAAATCCTTCTAAAAAAAAAAAAAAAAAAAAAAAAAAAACTCTAATTATAAGTATTCAACTTCTCCATGTCGCTGAAGACTTTACATTGTTTGGGCTGAATAACACTATTCGATCTTGGATCAATTGTTGTTACCATAAAATAGCAACAAACTAACTTCACCAAGTAGTCGATTTGGTTTTCGTCCCAATTATATCACCAATCTTATTCCGAACAGTTTTAGAGTTGCACGTCGGCCCAAGAAGATCAGAGTACAGATTCATAAACCTATCAATTTATAGTTATTATTTCACTATATGTATCAGTTAATTTTAATTGAATCATGCATCCAATGAGGTATTTGAAAATCAAGTAACCAGTTAGACTAACATTTGCTATGCCAATAATTGTAACTATTCACATGTCCTAACATATTTAAGAAATACAAAGATATCGCCTAACAAACTTCACTTCACTGCGAGGCCCATGCGAATTCTTAAATTCATCCCCGAACAATTATACAATAAAAATTAAAATATAAATATGTAGCCATATATTTGGCATATATTGAGCAAAAATTAAGTGATACGTATATACTAATTCTCTACTCACTCTTTCTCCAAAAATTAAGTGATGTATATTTATGTTTACAATATTGAGCAATACTATAAGTAATAACTTATAAAGTTCAACTTGGTAATAACCATCATAATTTATGAGCTAATATTTAATTATAAATAATTTTCTATTTATTTCCTAATCAATTCTAATTTAAAGCAGTAATCACTGATCATTTTATTTTCTTGTATACCCTAACATAATTAAAGCATGTTCTTTCCTAACTCCCCTTATTTCGTGAAAATAAAGCATGTTCTTTCCTAACTTTCCTTATTTCGTAAAAAGATGAATATAAAGAGTTCAGAGCCTGATTTGACTCTCTATGGTCTATGTATGGACTTTGGGCCTCCGGACAAATGAGGCCACATGCGGTTGAACAACCTACATGGGGCCTGGGCCGGGCATGCTACGTGGCAATTGTTCATTGGATGTGTATTAATGTATAACATATCAGAATCACGCTTTTATTTTGAATTTTCCGCCTTATTGTTGCTTCTTTCAATCACCAGCGGCTTATTTCTCTTCTTCAATCATGCTTATATCCTTCATGTTTACTAGTTCTTTTTGACGAAAGGAAAAATTCTTGTAGAGTTAAACATGTGTTTCTTTCTTTTTTTCCTTTCATCGTCTTTTGTATCGCGGCGATCCATCGTCTATTTTGGCAATCGTCCATAATGTTAATTTCAGTTGCATTCATTAGCCACACAAAGGTTGGCTGCAAACAAATTAAGGTTATTTTCATATGAGTGTCTATTATCCAGCAAAACATTGCTCCCTACCATTAATTTCAATTGGAATCCACTATATGGATGCAATATAGCTAGGTTTTCAACGTTGAACTCATCAACTCAACTTGTGAATAAATTCATCTCAAAGATTAGTTTTATGTGAGTGTCTATTAACCAGTAAAACATTGCACCCCTACCATTATTTAAATTGGAATCCACCATGAATGCAATATAGGTTTTCAATTTCTAACTCATCAACTCAACTTGTGAATAAATTCATCTCAAAATTTATTACAAGAAGAGTAGAGAAAAATTTAATACCATGCACCAAAGTTAAAGCTAAACTTCTAGATAGTCTTGTCTACTCAAATTGCTTATGTTTAAGCTACATATCTCAACAAACTTGTTTTCTCTTCTCAATCTGCCACCGAAGCTCAATAAAATCATCAACTGAACATGGAAGTGTTAGAGGTCCATTGACATTGTACCCATAAACCTCCCTAGCTCTTTCAAGTAGCTCATGAAACAAGGGGTTGCATAAGTATGAAATTGGGACTGAAAATTTCTCAAGTCGTCGCGTATAATCTCGATCATCTGTTAACCCTACTTGCACTGCGACCCATCCTTTCTTCAACTTGTACTTCTTTCCATTTGCCATGTCTCAATTTTGTAAAGAGTTTGATTTTTCAATAAGTCTATATTAGTTTCTTGTAAGGTGAATCCTTTATAACAATCAGAATCTTGAAAATCCATTATGATTTATAGGTGTACGATTGATACTCTTTTCTACAAGATATTCCATCTTGTTGATTAATTACAATTATTTGGTTGATTACAAAGTGGAATCATATAGGAATATCGATTCATCTCACTTTGGTTGTCAAACTTTGGATACCTTTTTGATAAATTACCAAGTAGTACGTACTAAGAAGTGCAACTGGCTTTTCTTTATTTTAACTATTACTAAACATCATAAATTAACTTTGCTAAGAACGTACGGGTCCTGATTCCACCGTGAATAACAGACAGATATGCATTGTTATAGTGATTAGTGAGAACACTTAACACTATGAAAAAAGGATCAAATTTAATACAATTCCGTTCCGTACCTACGAAACGATCTTGTTTTATTTATTCGACCATATATTCGTGAGTGCCTTATTTCTTGTCCGTATACTTTTTGTTGGCTTAGTTGTAATCAATCGACAATGAACCTCAAATCATGAGTAGCTGCATTACAAGTTGAACATGCTAATTAGGATTTAGTAGTACACTTAAATGTTACTCCCTTTCTGTTTTCAAGATACTGTGTTTTAACGTTATCATACATATTCTGATTTTATTTATCATCATTAGTATTTATTGATAAAATTGAGTGTCTTGGACAAATAAACTCAATTGTACAAGATGAAAATATGCTTAGTATTTGTAGATTTAATTTCAGAGCAAAATAATGGGGTTGATGTGTATAAAAATAGGGAAAAATGGAATTTTATAATAATTTTTTTTAAAAACATATTAGAAAACCCCAATACATACTAGTTGCAAAATTGACTTGGCTCCATAACCTATGGTGACATAATGGCTGTAATAATTAGTACTAGTTCAGTAAGAGTGCAAGCTAATACTAAGTATTAAATGCTAGCTTGCAGTTCTGTGGTCCGAATTAAGGTTGTGTTCTATGAGATTTACTTAACTAAATTGAACTGCACTTGACTGAACTGAACTAAAGTAAAATTTAAATTATAACTAAGCTGAACTAAACTGTACTGCACTGGACTGAACTGGAGTGATTTCAGTTGGAAAAAATACAGTCTAAATTATGAACTAAGTACAAGAGCAATACCACTAAGTAACAAGTGATATCCTCTTGCTCCTTGTATAGAAGGAATCATCCGTAATGGACAAAGTAAGGCACTACGATGCCAGTTGAATATGGTGAATCGTGACTTATGCACGGATTTGTATTCAAGTTTCGTCCCTTGTTAGTGCTCACTAATCACCAAACCATTTTTAAATAGCATCAAACTTAGTTTCTTAGTATTCGTTGGTTAAAAAACTAATAGTATAAGACAAAATCGCAAGGTATCCAAGAGTGACGACCATAAAGAGAGGAATCAATCTACCAATTGGAATATAATTGGATGTATCATTAACTATATTCCGGTTTGTACTAATTCACTAAATTGTAGTATGTTATTTACAAGAGCGTACGGAATCTCGATCTCTTGGAGTCTTTGTCCATCATGTGTGAGTTCCGAGTTCCAACATTATAAATAGACCAAAACACACAGCATCAAACTTATAAGTTGCTCTTACACTCCTACACAAAACTAATTGATAAGCTTCTTTCTTTTTCTTCATACAAAAGAATGGCAAATTTGATCAAGAAGTCCAAGTTGAAGAGAGGATGGGTCACGGTGCAAGTCGGAGATGATGGGAATGATCAATATGATATTGATTGTGCACGACGATTTTGTGTCCCGATTTCATACTTATACAATCCCTTGTTTCAAGAGCTCCTTGATAGAGCTAGTGAGGTCTACGGGTACAATGTCACTGGCCCGTTAATGTTACCTTGCTCGGTCGAGGATTTTCTTCATCTCCGGTGGCAGATTGAGAATTAGAGAAACTGGACGGGCAAGCAAGTGCTTGAGAACCTGAGATGAGTAGCTTGGTTAGTTGATTGGAACTAGATATGATTTCAGAGCTAGAGGTAGTTTATAGTTTGAGTTCTAAGCTGTGTACTTTTGTTCCTGGTAATATTACAAGTTGAATGTACATTTTGGAGCTGAGTTGAATTCAAAATCTATTGGATAGATTATTTTTGGATTTTAGTTTAATTATTTAGGGTAGTATGCTTAACTATTTCGTTCGTGTTATAGATTTAGTTGCAGACTTTCTCATTCTTGACTAGCAAATTAAATGAATATATCTGAATATACTTATATAACAGCGTGACAATTTTTATCTTCATATATAAGATCTGCTTTGGAGCACTACCAAAAATAGATACTTCATCCGTCCCGTAAAATGAGATATAAAACTTTTCGACATTATTTTTAATATAGTTAATTGTTTATTATTATAATAGAAATATTAAATTAGTTAGTGGAGTTACTTTTTGAGTATAATATAAATATTAAATTAGTTAGTGGAGAATATTAAATTAGTTAGTGAGTTACTTTTTGAGTATAATATAAATATTAAATTAGTTAGTGGAGGTATAATTTTATTATTTTTAAAATGTGTATAGTTTCGTTGAACGTCCATAAAAAGAATACTTGTTTAACTGTATGAGACGGAGAAAGTAGTATTTAGTTGATGTATCTAAGAGAACTATTACTTTATTGGGAGTTATCTCATATGACCTCTATATGTAACTTTTTGATGCATATATATTTATTGCAAGGGCATGAGAATTGAGTGATTGAGTCCATGACCCTCTTTATTAATTATTTTATTAATTAACATAAATTATAACATTTCAATTATAATTGTTAAATAAATCAATTCTAGATGTAAATCACCACCAATCTCTATTCAGAGAATATAATCACCCATTTTGGAGAATCGAACCCGTGACCTTATGGTTACGGGGTGTCTCAACTTGCCATTCGGCTACAAACGCTTCTCTATTAATTCATCATGTATATATGCATGAAATAACAAGTTATAATAAAATTAGGAAATTAAGATTATAGTCAAACTATACTAACTCTATTCTAACTAGACTACTAATATGATAAATATTCTATCCAATATTTATGTATTCTATCACACCCCGCATGCGAAACTGGAGGTTCATGAACACTGTGACTCCCGAAAATCATTAAATAAAACCTGTCGAAGTCCCATAAAAATGTCCAAAATCTGATATCGAGTAGGAACAAGAAGTACTCGAACCTGTCATTTGACAACTTTTTTCCGAACAAAATTAATATCTATCTCAATATGTTTGGTTCACTGATGTTGTAATGAATTCCCCGAAGATAAACAACACTAATATTATCACAGTAGATTAAAGTTGATATTTATCATATTCTATCATTTATGAAAATTGCATTTTTCTTTTTTCTGATAAGCAAAAATTATTTCGGACATATTGGTGTAAATCATAAATTTTGTGAATCGTATGAAATTGTAAATGGTATAGATGATGGAAGTTTTAATTTTAATTTTTGGATCCCTAAAGAAATTTAAAAAATTCAATTTTAGGTTGTTCGAATTATTAATACTATTTAATTGGTTTCAAAATAGGACAGAAAAACAGGTGTGTTAATTTACTTCATACTAGTTGCAGGAATAGGCTCATCTATCTACTTTTTTGTAGGCATTGTAAGTAACGAATAGTCTAAATTTTTATATAGATTGCCTAATATATTTTCAAACGGTGTGAGCATATAACTGAGCTGGTAAAATTCGAATTCAACACATAATAATAAAGAGGAACAAGTCCAAAATAAGCAGAGATGACCGAAGCACCCCAAGATCCAATATTAGTTTATACAGTCCATGAACTCCGATACCATATAAAAATGAGCTCTTAGACTCCTTAAATGGCCTTATAGGGAGAGAGTATTGATTCATTCATATAAAATGCATGTGTCTAGAACAAGCGATGTGAGATATTTAACACTCGTAAGTTACAATCGTCCTTAGGGAGCAGAGCACATATATTGGTCATAATTGGATTGAATTATTAATTATCATGTGAAAATCTGATAAATAATATTCGCATAAGGATGTGTTACTTGGTTAGTTGGTACATACCAATACAACTATACACTACCTAGTGCAAATCTAAAAGATCGATATAAATGGTGTATTATAACGTCCTAGGTTCAATAATTGCCACACTAGAAAGTTGTAGAGAAAGACACAAAGTTATTTACATTGATTAAGGATCATCATGATTAGGCATGCAGATTAGATTGCAGATAGTAAAATCTTACATTCTTATTGCTTATCTAACAGTTTCTATTCTCTATCCGCCACATCAAATCAACAAACTTCTCGGCCGAGCATGGCAGCTTCAGAGGTCCGTTCATGTGGTAATCGTAAACTTCACTCTCAAGAAGCTCTTGAAATGATGGATTGTACAAATACGAAATCGGGATGTGAAATCTCATATCGTCTTGCTCATTCTCTTGACAATCCATCGCTAATCCAACTCTAACCGCTACACATCCTCTTTTCACTTTCATTTCATTTCTTCTACGACTTCGTAGTGATTTTAGAGAAGAGGAATATGACTGCATTTTTTCGTGACAGTAAGCTTTGAGGTGAATGAGTTGGTATTTGATGAAAAGTGACAAAGATACCAAGCATATTTATAAGGGCTATTAATTTTGATGTATATTCGGGATTTAAATGCGTTCAAATCGAGGCTAGTTTGATGCAGGAAAATGAAGGAAATAACTCAAATCAAATGCTTGTATTGCCGCGTACGGAATAAAGCATAATTGTTGAAAGATGGTACGTTAATGATAGACACAATGTTAATTTTTGTCTTACATAGTTAGTGTTGATTAGTGAGATTAGCTAGGCTACGAATTTGTCTACGTTGAATAGAATAAGTTGTTCAGAATTTAGATCTCATGGAATTTCCAAACAATAGTAAAAACGGTATCAAACTTAGAAAGGTATCCAAGAGTGACGACCATAAAGAGAGGAATAAATATATTTATAGGATGCATCATTATTCCAATTTGTACTAATTCACTAAATTTGGTTATTAACAAGAACATTAAGAATCTCTTGATAATCATGTGTCACATTTCAACATTATAAATAGACCAAAACTTCTTAGTTAAAGAGCATCAAACTCACTTAGTTACTTTTTAGAACCTGAGATTCACAAATCACAACTCCTTGAGCTCTTAATTTCTTTGTCTTCTTAATTACAAACACTTGAAGCTAGGGAATGGCAAATCTAAATAAGTCTAAGTTAAAGAGAGGATGGGTCGCAGTACAAGTGGGATTAGCAGATGATGGAAATGATCAACATCATAAAGAGTGTGTGCGACTGGTGGAAAAATTTTGTGTCCCAATTTCGTACCTGTACAACCCCTTGTTTCAAGAGCTCCTTGACAGAGCTAGTGAGGTTTATGGATACAATATCGATGGCCCGCTAATGCTGCCGTGCTCCGTTGAAGAGTTTCTTCGTCTCCGGAGGCAGATTGAGAGGAGAAACTGCCCAGGCAAGGAGGTTGAGGACTTGAGATTTAATAGCATGATCTGCATGTAATAAGAATATTTAGGGAGTCATTTTCGCCTTGCAGGATAGGTTGCTTTCTTTTTTCCTTTGAAATAATTGTAAACTTGATGTACATTTTGGAGCCGAGTAGAATTGAATATCTTTTGGCGACATTTAGATTTTCTAGTACTTGATTATTTTATGAGTTGGATCAAATAAGTTTGATATAGTGTTGGTGTGCGAGATGGAATTTTACCAAATTTTATTTCAAAATAATAATTTAATTGATTTTAATATACTCTATTCATACACTAATTAAACGTGCCATGTGTAAAATATAAAGCATTTTCAATTATTGTTTCACCTTCAAAATTAAATGATGTGGAAACACGGATATTTTTTAGCCGATTAAATACCGACACGCCCAAAAATGATGTCAAAATATATTTCAAAGAAGTACTCTTATATTTTAAAGAAACGTTACTAGAAGATCAAACATTGTAAGTACGATGAACATTTAAAAATTCTAAAGAAGTTTGAGCAAAGTTATAAGTTCTTCGTCAAATCCAAATCAAAGGCCACATTCAACATAAAGTTGAGTTAATGAGATCAAAGTCAAATTTTGCGACCATTTCGAAGCGTTCTTCGGACATTCATCCATTCCCAAAGAAGGTCGTTATCATCTGGGACAAACATTTTAAATTTCACGATTTAATTCGAAATCAAAACAAAAATCATTCGTATATTCATTTCGCGATTTTGAAGTCACAAAAGCCCGGAACGAAGATTCTGAAGATCCAAGTTCGTGGAATTGAAAGACTAGAATACGAGAATTAGAACAAAAAATTATACTCGCATTTATCAAATCAATAGAAGTACCATTTATACAATTTAACTCAATACATAAGTACATTATTGTAGATGGAGTATATTTAGATGTTAAAAGTAAGAATAGTGTAACCTCTATCTACTTTCACTTAAGTTTGAAAAAAAAATAGTGTTTTTTTAATTTGAATCAAGGTAGTGAAACTGTAGTCTGGATTTCATATGTTAATTTTTATGGACCACTTCATACAATATCAACATAAATTGCGGATAGTATTATGTTGCCCCACGAACAATTACATATTTTATTTAAGAAAACATAAAGATAAAAGTCCTTTTTTTCTTTTAAATTAGATATTAAAAGGCCTATGATAGGCTCGAGTGGGATTTCCATTCGCTTACGCTCAAGAAATTTGGTTTTCGCCCTCATTTTTTTGATCTTATCATGAAATGTGTTCGAACTACTTCGTTTCAAGTTAAGGTTAACGGGTTTCAATCCCCTACTTGGCATCCTACGAGAGGTCTTAGGCAGGGTAATCCAATTTCACCTTATTTGTTTATCTTGTGCCAAGACTTGTTTGTTGCAAAAATAATGCAGTTTGTTTGCAATAAATTAATTGATAGTCTTCAACCTAGTAGACATTGCGAATCCCTCCCTTTGTTGTGCTCTGCTGACGACTGTATGCCTTTCTGTAAAACTAATAAGAAATCAATTAGCAATCTACAATTTTGTCTTAATAATTATGCTCAAGCCTCTGGGCAGTCGATTTGTTGGCCGGAGTCGCGCATAATATTTTCACCCAACACGAACACTTTGGACAAAAGATATATTACCGAGAATCTTCAAGTAACTTATAATAGCCGCCAAGATATATATTTAGGGTTGTCTTTCTTATTAGGTAAACATAAAGTGGATCTGTTTGACCATCTTCTTCTTAAGAGTCAATCCAAAATTAATATTTGGTATAATAGATTTATGTCCTTTGCAGGTCGTTCTTTGTTAATTTGAACGGTAACTAATTCTATTCTTGCTTTCGCCATGTCGGTTTGTAAAATCCCGGAGACCACTATTAAACAACTAGACCAGCTCAATAGAAGATTTTTGTGGAATGCTAAGCAAAACCAACATAAAAGATCTAGGATTGTATGGAGTAAAGTTTGTCTTCCTAAGTTCCGGGGAGGTTTAGGGATTCGCAATTTAAAGTTTTTACATAAAGCTCATCTTATGAAATTATCCTGAAACTTGTTCTCCTCGCAGGACACTCTTTGGGTCAATGTTTATCGAAATAAGTACCTGCATGACACTGATTTCTGGGATGCGGTACCTCGTTCCCATCATAGCTGCTTTTGGCGTAATATTTTGCTGATCCGGAATGATTTGAAATCACACCTTATTTGGCAAGTTGGCAATGGAAAATCTATTCTTTTTGGAATATAGTGGCATCCTCTCCTAATACCCTTGAGAAGGTCTCTGATTACATTGAAGGAGGCAACTGGAATATACAAAAGCTGACACAAGTTTTGAATCCCTTAGTGGTTGCAACTATCATGGCCATCCCAATTCATATTCAAGAGCCTGATAGATTAGTTTGGCCTTATCATAATTCAGGTAATGTGACAATTAAATCAACTTATAATGTTTTATCGACCCGTCAAGATCTATCTCCTTCGTGGTCATGGCATAGATTATGGGCTCTCAAGCTCCCACCTCGTATTCGAACGTTTATGTGGTTAGTCATGTGGGATGCGCTTCCAACAGCCTCTTATCTGGTAAGATGTCACCTTCCGATTAACTCTCGTTATCCCCTTTGTGGTATTGAGGATGAAACCTTCGAACACTTACTACTCAGGTGTTCTACTTTTAATTGGATCCGCCTCCTTATCCTCCCTACTACTCATGTTGTTTCTTTATCTCAAATTTTTACCATGTTTCATCACTCGAATCATCAACTTATATCGTTTGCCATTCTGGGATGGTTAATTTGGCATGCTCATAATAATTTTCTTTTCCGACAAAACCCCATCAATCAACTGGCAATTGTTCTGGCGTTCCAGAAAAATCTAGTTGATTTGCAGGTCTTGTTTCCACCATAGCAGATTGCTCGAAAATAAGTAATTTTCTGTCGTTGGAAACCACGATCAAATCTTCCCACTAGTTTGAACATTGATGGTTCTGCACTCGATAGTTCGGGACATGCGGGGATTCGTGGGCTCTTTCAAACAAGAGACGAGAACTTTATTCGAGCTATTTCGGCTTATATAGGATTACGGACAATAATGTAGCTGAGTTGTGCTTTGAAACATAGTCTACTTCATGTTTTTGAGTTAGATATTTCACGACTTGAAATTCAAACTGACTCGTGTTATGTACTTAAATGTTTTTACAGGGAGAGATCATACCATGGAGGCATCAACTTCTGGTGGAGGAGATCGCCAGCTGCTTAGTAGACTTCAGCAATGGGAAATGCACTTCGTGTTCCATGAATTCAACAGAAGTGTAGACATTTGACTAAACTCGGTAGCGGATATGCTAATGTAGTAGATGACTTTAGTTTGGGAAGTATGGCCTCTAATAGTATTAGTAGTTATGGTATGAAAGTCCAGGATGTATGTCCAACATGGTTGTTGTATTTTGTTAAATTGGATATGTCCGACAAAACACTCCGGATGATAAATTCCACGATGCAACATCAGCCTGTAATATCACTTATCTAGTTTAATCTATGTAGTACTTTAAAAAAAAACATAAAACTACGGATTATATATATATAACTACTAAATTCATTTCAAGTTACATGATGCAATAGATATGGTAAATGTAAATGTGCGGTTAGTCAGCTAGTAGAAACAATTCTTGATTCTTGTTGTTGAATGGTGTGAAAAAAATAAAACAGAACAACACTTAATATAAGGATTAAGGATCATCCGTCAAATTAGATCATAGATACTACTAAAATCAAAAGCACCATCAACAATAAAAACATCAATATTATGGCTCCTTCTATCTATTTTCTAACACTTTCTGTTCTCTATTCGCCATAGCAATTCAAGAAATTCATCAACCGAACATGGCAGCTTCAGAGGCCCGTTCATATGGTAATCGTAAACTTCACCAGCCTTGTCAAGAAGCTCTTGAAATAAAGGATTGTACAAATACGAAATCGGGATGTAAAATCTTATATCTTCTTGATCATTCTCTTGACAATCCACTCCAACTCTCACTGCTATGTATCCTTTCTTCACTTTCATTTCGTTTCTTCTATGAGCTCGTAATGATTTTAGAGAAGATGACGGCATTTTGATTTGGTGACTAGAGCGTTCGTGTTTGTTGAGTTGGTTTTGATGAAATGTGATAAAGATGCCTAGAGTATTTATAACGGCTAATTTGATGAATTCAATATTCCCATACGTTCAAATCAAGGCCAGTAAAATGCAAGAAACTAAGTGATGTAAGAATCTAATGCTTGTGCTGCCGTACGAGACAGAACATATTTGTGGAAAGATGGTACCTTAATTGATTCACACGATGTTTGTTTATTGTCTTTATTTTGTCTAGGTTAGAATGGAATGGAGTTGTGGAGAAAATAGATGCGGATCTATATTCCTTGCTAACATAGTAAAATGGTATCAATTAGATTCATAATTTGTTGTGATTGTTTAAAACGACAGATTTCGATATTGTACATAGTTATAACCTCTCACTTTTGGTTAAGCAAGAAGAAAACGAAGACAAATAGGGTGGCCTTGCTATTTGCCATTTAGCTTACAGAACTTAGTTTAAAATCTTGGGCTCCGTTTAGGTCCTCATCTAGCAAAATTAGCTGTAAAGGTAACTGATAGCTGAACAAGTTAACTTGGTTAGCTTCTCAAATCAGCTAACTTGATTGAGAAGTTGTGCGTTCACGGAACAATTTTTATTAAAAAAAACTCATGAAGCTGAAAAGGTAGTGGTAAACTGAGCCCTAGTAAAACTGGCTTAAAATAAATATATTTATTGGATGCTTCATTATTCCAATTTGTACTATTTCACTCGATTTGGTTATTACAAGAACTAGAGAATCTCCTGCTGATCTATCATGTGTGGCATTTGAACATTATAAATAGAAGCGCATCTCTATCTCTATGACATACTACTAGTATATCTAAAACATTGTCTTATAGAACACTTACAGCTTAATTAACAATTCATTGAGATCTTTCTGTTTCTTCTTAGATAAAATTTTAAGATCATAAAATGGCAAATGAAAAGAAGTCCAAGTTGAAGAGAGGATGGGTTGCGGTTCAAGTGGGATTAGCAGATGCCGATCAACATTTGCAAGACTGTACGACACGACTTGAGAAATTTTGCATCCCAATTTCATACTTGTACAATCCCTTGTTTCAAGAGCTCCTTGACAGAGCTAGTGAAGTCTATGGCTATCATGCCGATGGCCCGCTAATGCTGCCTTGCTCGGTTGAGGATTTTGTTCATCTCCGGTGGCAGATTGAGAAGAGAACTACCCAGTCGAATGGATTGAGATTAGTAGCTTAATCGACATATAAGTTGATTATAGATTGCTTAGGAGGTTATTTTCACTTTGCTGATCAAGTTGGTTTCCTTTTGCCTTGTAATAATCACAAGATGTACATGCATGTTGGAGTTGAAGTGAAAGTTTATTAGCTATATTTGGATTGCAACTGCTACAATGACATGTTTGATTATTTAATTCGCTCCATTAAGTTTAATTGTTGTGTGATTAAAGAGAGCATATCTTAGATGTTTAATAAATAGCGATTTTATAAGATTTGTAGAATGATAAAGTGTACCGTTCAAATTGGAGTTGGAGAAAATTAGGCGAAAAGGGTGTATAAATTTTGAGCGAATATAGTGAAATTCAGGTCGATATCATATGCTGATTTTCTGGACCACATTATATACCATTACATTTATGTTCATTACAAGTTAAGGCGAGGTGAAGGATTTCACTTATACTTGACATTTTATATGGTGCACTAACTACCAAACATTATTTAGGGACTGATTGTATAGAATTTGAGTAGCATTTTTCAATTTAAATTGAGTTTTTTTAATTAAATTTTCAATTTAAATGGGGAGAAGTCTACTCCGACGATATAACAAACAGGCCTTAAATTATTATTAGGGATTTTGCATTTAGGGATTGTGCATGAGAAGTTAGTATTTACTTTTACCTCCAATCTGGTTCCTTCCAAATTTAACAA
Source organism: Plantago elongata (assembly GCA_036897095.1). Classification (NCBI taxonomy): domain Eukaryota; kingdom Viridiplantae; phylum Streptophyta; class Magnoliopsida; order Lamiales; family Plantaginaceae; genus Plantago; species Plantago elongata. Next base: position 12,932 of record JAYMSP010000305.1, on the reverse strand, counting down.
AATACTTGAAGGAATTAAGTTGTACCTGACCTTCTATTTATTGTACCATCCGTTATTAAACTTCATGCCTTTGAAATGAATTTGTACGCAATGCATTACATATAGTACTCGGTGATTAGTTAGTTAGAAAGTTTAGAAATGATTCTTAATTTTTTCATTAATGAAGGGTGTAGCAAAATATATAGGACATTAATACAATGATTTGGATCATCATCAGACAGTCAAATTAGATTGTAAAGGAGGTACTAAACTCATATATAGAGCACCATCAACATATTATTCTGGCTGCTTCACTATATTGATTCTCTAACATTTTCTCTTTTCTATCCTCCACAGCAATTCTAGAAGCTCCTCTGATGAACATGGCAGCTTCAGAGGTCCGTTCATGTGGTAATCGTAAACATCACCGGCTCTCTCCAGAAGCTCTTGAAACGAGGGATTGTACAAGTAAGAAATCGGTATGTAAAATCTTACGTCTTCTTGCTCTACCTCTTGATAATCGGGTTTTAATCCAACTCTCACTGCTATGCATCCTCTTTTCACTTTCATTTCGTTTCTCCTGGCTGATTTTAGAGAAGACGGAGATGACGACTTTGCTTATGACGAGAGGCTTTATCAGTTGGTATTCGATGAAATGTGATAAAGATACGAAGGATATTTATAAGGTTTTTATTATGTTTATTCGGGATTTTTACACGTTCAAATCAAGAATAAAAGGAAAACAAAACAAAACAATTGATTAAAATATGTTAATTTTTTGTCGGTGTGCCTATGGAGTGAGATTAGGCTAAGAAAATAAGAATATATATTTGTCCCAAGTTGATTGTAATTTAGAAATTGTGGATCTATTTTCGATCCAAACTTGGATTCTCAGCCTTCGAATATTAGTTGTACATTGACATTGAAAATAGAGAAGTGGTACAAAATATTGTCCACTCAATGTTTGACAAGTACGTGAAGAAATGCGAATCATTTTGATCATTGTGAAAAATCATGACACATCAGACTAATTTGGCTCCATCTCTTCAGACAATCAAAATTATTCTTGCACATTATAGGGAATATTAACTAGTCTACATACTCAACTTTTAGACTACAAATTCTTACTAATATTATCTTTATGTAGTCCTTACATTAGAGTATGACGTAAATTTAGTTTTGTAAATCATTCTTAACCAATTTATCAATAATTAATAGATTTGATTTTAATAATCAATTTCCGAATTCTCCTTTCTAGACATCTAGCTATCGAACATACCAAGCATACAAAAAGATTGCTTGTAATTCTCTCGGTAAAACAGAAGTTATTAAAAACTTTGAAGTTACACCTCATCTAGTTTCTTCAATCTTGTCTTGTACTACTGTTCTTTCCTTTGTGGTGGATAAAACATTTTAATTGAGGCACAAGTTCAAGTAATAGTAGAGAGAACTTTAACTCCTTTTGATTTTTCCTTTACCCTATACAAATACCACCTAAAAGAAGAGGAGGAGTCATCTTTTATCTCTATAAGAAAGTGTACAGATTCTAACAAGATCGGAATGACAAAGAACGTGCAGGCTGATAGAGGTGTTGATGGTGACTATGGTTACCCGTACTTTCCTTCTCTATTCGCCACCTTAGATGATGAAAATCCTCGACCGAACAAGGTAGCCTAAGCGGACCATTCGTGTGGTAGCCATATGCTTCACGAGCTCTATCAAGAAGCCTTTGGAACAAGGGATGGTAAAGATACACTATTGGAATCGAACATCTTTGAGGTCCTCCGTCTTCTTCCTCTAAACCAACTTCGACTGCCAGCCAACCTCTCTTCATCTCCAACAATCTCGTCTTCTAAACTCCTTTGTGGATGAAGAGATGTAGTAACCTATGAAGTAGTTGGAAGATTGTTGTGAAGATATTGTGTAGTTTGTGGTGTTGAGATAGTGAATTTATAGAGGTTTGTAAAGCGGAAGAATGATAAAGATGCATAGAGGTTGCTTTGAAGAATTGTAATTAATTGTGGTACATACATTTGGGAATAATGCTGTGGTACATGGTGAAGGTCCACTCCAAAGTCTTCCACTCTGTGTTGTATAGTCGTCGGAGAATTTCTAAATGTGGGCACATTTTGTTATTTCTATTTAATAAATATTTATGGAAAGTTAGTGCGAATATATTATTCTGCAGGTTATATTTACAGATATAATTTCAAGTATTTCAGAATCACACGAGCCAATTAACTTTTTACTGTTGTTATATGTTACAACGACTTTTGTTGATTTGTTTTTATGCAGATAAAAGCGTGTTGTTTAAAAGCCACTGGTGACACTCTTTGTAATCTTAGTTAAGTATTAACCGACGGCCATATGATCAAAAGGATTTAAATAAAGCCATTTCAAAACCAGTTTTAAGGAGATGTACATTTGGGATAAGTATAGGAAGCAAATAGAACAAATCAATCAATACTTTTCAACTTCATATGAGCGACAAGTAGGCCGACTAAAATGGTCATGATAGGATACAAAAATACATTTGCCATATTATTGTTAAAATCAGCCTACACTTCCTGATAGGATCCAAAACTACCTGATCAAAACCCGTCCAACATTTCATAAACGAAAGTCAGTTTCGGGCACTCAACCCAAACTATTCAACCACAAAGAAATCGAGCAGTGTCTACACCCAAACTCGTATGAAATCCGCAAGACTCCAGTAAAACTACAATGGACACATTGACTGAGCAAGAAGAGAAGTGTGCAACTTCTAGAAAAGACTGGAAACGATTTTTATAGAGCAGAAAGAAACGCGAGGACATGGTGGGCTTGTAAAGTCTGATTGCTAGGGTTTCTATTTTTCATTTGTCCTTGTACATGGGCCTGAATATAACCGGACGTTAAGAGTAAGCATTTATCCGCATGACACAATCATTTTGGGTTTTAGCTTACTCTCTTTTCTTAAATTGACAAAATCTAGACATGAAACCTCAAAGGAGTCCAGGTAACAGACAGTCAGCATAAACAACAAAACTAGCAGGTTACATGAAAAAATACTGGGGCTGGGGCACCAGCCCATTACCCAACCTGATTGCATAAACCACTTGGTGTCAACTCTCAACCCATCAGTAAGAACTGGCCAATACAACACATGAGTTTTGCAGCATAGAAATGGCTCATTGTAATATCCAATTACCACCTCAGAATGAAAGTAATTCCCAATCAACCTCAAATCAAGTATATTCTTTTCATAACTATTTCCAAACCATACCCAAATATATATAAAAACCAGTAAGACCAGCTAAACATACTAACGTGTGTTTTGTACAGTACTTTCTATGTTTAAATATTCATGACTGATATAGGAACAAGATGATCTATCATATAGATGTCACTTTAAAGATCAGTTGGTATTTTACTCTGTTATTCTAACAATTGAAGCAAACTAGTGACTCAATTTATTCTTCTGATATTTGTCGATCGGCAAGAGAACTACATAGATAATAAAAGAGTTAACTATTCAACAGATCCATGCAAGAAAACATTTTAGATTACTGTTACGGGACAACAATTGTCCAAATATTACGGATGTAGATATGACAAAAGCTCAAAGACTTAATTTGTAATATCATAAAAATTGTCCAACTTCCAAGGAAAAACAACTCTGCTTCAATAAACTGAGACCATAAAATATCAAAACCTGAAATCTATTTCTTCTTGGCAGCATCTCCTGCTTTGGTCTGCAAAATAATACACAATGTATCAGCTGAAGAACAAATGTCTAGATGTATCAGCAGAAAATTGCTAAAAAACTTTAACCAACAAGGAAATAATCATACCTTCTTGACACCTCTAATCTTCTTGGCTCTGTTCTTTCTTTCCTTCATCTGTTTCCTAGACTTCTCCACCTTGGTTGCAAGACCATTCTGGAAAAGATAATCCACAATGTGGTTAGGCAAAGTAGGGTGTATACCTGATAGAGTATTTTCAACAAGGAGCTCTCTTTGAAGTGTCATATTGTCAAATAGTGGATTAGGATAGTTTAACATGAACAAAGTTAACTAGACTTCATTCTACACAAATTGTACTAACCGTATATGTGACAAAAAAATCAAAACATAAAGAGTTTCACAATGAAAAAAATGACTGATATATCAAATTCCAAAAGAGATAGCGACAATAAAGATACAATACGAGAATCACAAGTTGATCATTAGTAATCAAAATCAATTTCATCAGGTTTTCTCTCAGCATTACTGAGCCAACCAATACAAGCTTGTTAACAGAACAGAATGTATTTAAACAAAGACATTATCAAGTTACACAGCTACCAGTTAATCAATTAAGCTCCCACTATCCAAACGAAACACAAATTAACATAATAGGAAACAACAAACAATAGAGGAAAGAAACACATTAAGCTAATATAGCAGACAATTACCCTGATGAGTCTGTATTTGGGCTCGAACTTCTTGGCATTCTCAACCGAGTCGTAGATCAGACCAAAACCAGTAGACTTGCCTCCTCCAAAGTGCGTCCGGAACTTGAACACAAAAATTGCATTAGTATCCCTCACTTCGTACATCCTTGCAAGCTTCTCCTTCAGCTCAGTCTATCAATAAATTCACAACAACAGGAGAACATGAGCCTAACTTACACCAAAAACATCTCAACACAACCTCCAATGTACATTCACTTAATCTTCGTTAGCAAGATCCAATTTTTACAAACAAAGCAATTACCTTTGAAACATTGGCTCTTCCTGGATGCAGCACATCAATAATCTACATGAAAAAACCAAACATATCGAATTCAAATTAGGGAAAAACAACAACAAAAAAAAGAGAGATCAATGGAAAGGAAGAAACAGAAATTGAAGACGTACAAATTGTTTCCTGGAGAGGAGACGATTGGTCATGAACTTCCTAGTTCGGATGGTAACGGCCTTTTCTGCCATTTTGCTCAAGAACCCTAATAGTTTGCTGGAGAGTCGTAGCTGCTGCGTGTGTAGAATGAGATGGGAGCTGATTAGGGTTTTTATTATTTAGCCAAGGCCTAAAGTTTTATATACTTAGGGCCAGGCCCAGTAAGTCTCAACAGACCCGCGCACCCGACTCGACCTCAAACCGTGGTATCCAATATTCCTAATACATATCCGTCGAAATAATTACTCCGTATTACTCTTTTCGTCGCTATTTTAAATTTTAACTATTCACATTCTATTTTTAATTTCTCTTTCATTAAATTTTACCAGTACTAGTTTATCACCTAACAGGATTTTCGAGACCTTAGCTCTTTTAATATTGCTATGTTAGATAAGTAAATTTGACATATTCTCTATTATCCCGATTATCTTTTTAGTAGAGTTTTAAAGGTCAAATATTTTCCAGATTGCAGTGTCTTAGAGGCTCAACCTAATTCCAACTCTTCGTATGCTTGGAAGAGTATTTGTTATGCTTTATCCATGGTTAAGAAGGCATTTGGTTCGGGTGATTCTGTTGATGTTTGGGGCGAAAACCGGATTCCAAGGGATTCCCAACTTCGACCCCTAACTCCTGATTTGTATTCTCTTGGCAGTATTGCAGTGTCTAATTTGATTCATCTGGAAACTCTCTCTTGGGATGAAGAAATGCTAGATACATATTTTGGGTCGAAGATATTGATGTTGTTTGGCAAATTCCAATTGGTCCTTCTAGCAGTTCCGATACTCTTGTTTGGCATTACTCTCGATCGGGTTACTACTCTGTCCGGTCCGCCTATTATTTAGCAAGACATATTAAGCACCGGCAGAAGCTTTCGCAAAGTTCTGGAACTAGTTCATCTATTACCCAGTTTTTTATGGAAAGTAAAAGTCCCCAATATGATTAAAATCTTTAGCTGGAGATTATTACGAAATGTTTTGCCTAATACTGAAAACTTGGTCTGTAGAAAGCTGCTGTCTGAATTGTATGCTATGTTTGTCAATCTGCTAGCGAATCTCTTCGTCATGTTTTTTATGAATGTGCTTATGTGAGATTGTTCTGGGCTATCTCTGGTTTTTCTCACATGTCTATACAATTTAATTGTTTTGAATGTTTGGGATTGGTTTCAACAGGTTAAAATTTAATTGGAGAAATCTTAGTTTGCGCAATTTCTGGTTCATTGTTGGTCCCTCTGGTACAATAGGAATCAAATATTACATGGAAATCAAGCTAAAGATCCCGTGGAGAATGTGAAATTTGGGGAGACTTATCCTGCCCAATTCGCAGCAGCTCAAGTGCCTGTGAGATCCATTTCAGCCGACTCACCTGTTATTTGGCAACCTCCACCATCTCACATCATCAAGTTAAATGTTGACACTTCTATCTCTAGTTCACCTCTAGGAGCAGGAATCGGAGTTGTGGCTCGAAATGAATTGGGTGAAATTGTGCGGTGTCGGTGACGACGGGTGCCCTTGTTACAACTTACAAGACCCTGAAGTTGCGAAATCGATGGCAGCAACTTGTGCGATCGACTGCGTTGTGAGTAAAGGTTGGCGCAAGGTGATAGTCGAAGGAGATTGTGTTATGATGTTATTCGTGATTTACATCAATCGGAGACTATTCTGTCAGCCACGTGCAATTTCATCGATGAAGCAAGGAAGAAGCTGCATCTGTTTGAATCAATCAAATTCTCTCATACCAAAAGAGACGGAAACATTGTTGCTAATCGATTGCCTCATGGAATTCTAGGAAATAGTGATAGTTTAGATGTTTTACCTGTGTCTAGTTCATTTCTAGTGTTGTTTTAAAAACTTGGTTCTTGTTCTTGGCTAATAAATACATATTTCACCTTTTAAAAAAACGAGTTTATCACGTAATCTATTTGTTGATGAGATTGATTTTTCTAATAAACATTGCGAGAAAGTCTAGTTAGTAGCTGATAAGCTAGGTTACATGCTTGTCTATGAAGCTAATTAAAAAAATAAGCTGTTTGATTTGTTTTTTTTATATTGTATCTATCAAATGAACTAGTTTGTTATCTAATTAATTTACTTAAAACATTTATAAAAAATACAACCAGCTTATCAGCTACATGCTTAGTTAACTTTGCTAAAAAAATATAAATGAAAAATATTACTCCTATTTTAATGAGTATTTCTTCTACTTCACGATATTTCACTTTATTCTCTCACTTTTCTACTTTATCAATATATCTTAGATTTAAATCATCTTATCTTAAGATTTGAACCTATGACGAAGAAGTATTTCTTACGCCATGTGTTTTTTATAAAGCATTCAAATAAGAATGACATAAAGTTCAAAACCAACATTTACAAAATGAGTTATCTTTGTAAGAGAATGTCTTTCCCATAAAACAATTTAAACCTCATATGCTCACACATAATGTTGATGAAAGATTTTTTATTTTTTTAAACGACAAAGATAACTCGATCCAATTTATTGATTGGAGATGAAGCGTCTCACCAATTAAATTATGTTTGGTTGTGAATAAAAAAGATTTTGTTAGTAACTTGTATATAACAAAATGTAAAGTAATGCACGTAGAAGAGAAATCGAAGACTCATCCATGAACTATGAGAAAGGTAAGTTGATGTAGAATTCTAAATATATAACTAAATATCTCGCTGCCAATTTCGTGATATTAATATGATACCGAATTCGATGTAGTGACATGTAAAGAAAGGAAATAAAGGAATGAAGGATGAAGGAGTGCGCATAAAAGTTTAGATAGGTTATTATGGGAATGATTGGAGTAGCATTCAAATGCCCAAGTTTAGATAGGTTATTATGGGGATGATTGGAGTAGCATTCAAATGCCCATTTAGATGCTACTTGGGAATTTTGTGTTTGTTATGGTATTTAAATGTCGAAGATCGAAATAGCTCTACAGTAGCAATATTTTTCTCTACCTATCTAACAAATCTATAATACTCTATTTAATTATAATTGTATGTCAAACACAATTTTAACAATTCCACTACAATTTCGATCACTATTTAGGCACTTAAATTGAAATATTTAAGTCGCATGTCAATCAGCCCTGATGTATTTAGCTATAAATATGGAGAATATAAAAGAGAGGTTTGTAAGATGGAAAAGAAAAACATTTATTGTTTTTAGAGGTAATAATAGAGCCGGTTGAAGATGATTTCAGATCCAATCAGGGAGGGAGGATCTTTTTATTTGTATTGTATTGTGTGTATATTGAGCGAACTAAAATATACGTAAATGGAAGAACTTGTTACATTATCATCTTGATATGTTATTTAATTCACCTCACACACTTTTTTTGCCGTGGAGCCCAATTATTATTTTTTTGAACTTTTCATTTTGACTGTCACAATTCCAATATAATTAACAAGCGAAGTACTATAAACATTTAATTTTTTTAAAATTTGTTCACTAGTGAAAGTAAAAGAAGTACACCCCAGTCCCCACACTCATATTGTACCAATGTATTTGCCGCCGCACCTACCTATACATTTGGAACACAATTTGGTCAATATGTTGAGAACCCAAATATAAACATTATTTTTGATCCTGCTATAGCAGCCAACAAATCAAATAAAAAAATGTTGTAGCGGTTGATATAGATTATACAAGTAAAATTCTCTCAACGCAAATTATAAAACTTATAATGGAAACATGTAAGCTCCAACTCGATTTGGTCTCACACTATGGTTGTGAAATCCGTTGATGTCAATAGAGTTGAATCACCGCGTTTATACGCGGACACGGTGTATGTATCTTTTTCTTTCCAAATATTATGCTATAAAAAGATTCGAATTCTAAGAAAACCAATTATGAAGAGGAATCAACAACCTTGTGCTTCGTTATAAGTAAATTTTAAATTAGAGTTGAAACACGACGGTTAATTATCTCCAGCTGTCAGAGTATAAGTATAAACTAACCTTGTGTTTCGTTAGCGCCCTCTATTTTCAATACTATTTCCTTTAAAGAAAGTTTAGTGTTTATTGTTTGTTGGAGATGAGAGAAATGATAGAAAAGAATGGAGAAAGTATAGAGAGGGTAGATAAAAATGATAGAGAATGGAGAAAGTATTAAAGATAGTAGATGAAACGATAGAGAATGGAGAAAACATGTGAGATACATAATTTGAAAAATGATAGAGAATGAATAAAATATGAGAGATAGTGGAGGAAATAATAGAGAATTGAGAAAGTATGGGAGATAGTAGAGATAAATGATAGAGAATGGAGAAAATATGAAAGATAAATAATAAAGTAATAGAAATTTGAGATTCCATAATTATTTTTTGATATTCTAGTAACTAGTAAAGTGACTACATTAAGGGGCGACCATAAGATAAGATGAATAATGGACTAACGAAGCAAGATGACCGTGTATATATATGTCTAATTCCTCCATCAATTCTTGCGACGCCTTTACATTTATGACAGTAAAATTTCATATTCCATCGACACCATTATTTAGTTGAGAGTTACATCAAATTCTTGCCGGTTTACAAAATTGTCCATAGAGTATAGGACTTTATTTGTGAACCGTAAATCGAGACAAACATCTATTATAACTTTATTACTATCTTCTATTTGAAATTATATTTCAACATTTTGAGCACATCGAGATATCTCCTCGTTCGGGAAAATAATGTAGAATACTTCCACCTATTCCGCGAGCACCTTCTTTCTCACATTTTCCTAAACCACTCTTATACCAATCTATTTTACTAAATCTCTCCACCAAAATGACTACTTTCTCCCAAAAGATACCACTCGAATACTTCTTCATCATATCCTTACGTACGTCGAAATGAACACCCAAATCCATAAAGCATTACCCCCTCCCCCACCCTAACGAAATTCTTCAAATATATTTTTTTTTGGCTGTAAATTTTTGTAAGGCTTCTAGGATACTACCATTTATATAATTTAATAATATCGTTGATTGATGACACATGTGCATCATTAAATTAATTATCTAAAAATCGTATTTATAATGACTTTGTGTTAAAATACAGATATAAAGTATTTAACTTTTCACCTCTCCGTCCATCTATAATTTACAAAACTTGCTCTCACAAAACATGAGATTCATCCATAATCCAAACGAAAAAGATTTCTCTTTTATTTTGGTGGTGTTACACGAATCAATACAGACTCAACAAGACCGAAACGACAAAGTACGTGCCGGAAACTGGTGCCGATGATGGTTGCTAGAACTAGTGTTACTCTCCTTCTCCATTCTCCACCGGAGCTGATGAAAATCCTCTACCGAGCAAGGCAACCGTAGCGGCCCAATCGTATGGTATCCATAAGCCTCGCGAGCTCTATCAAGAAGCCTCTGGAACAAGGGATGGTACAAATACGAAATCGGTATCGAAAATCTTTGAGACCCTCCATCTTCATCTTCCAATCCGACTTCAACTGCCATCCAGCCTTTCTTCATCTTGTTTATATGTTGTTGTGGTAGATTCTACTGTTTGCAGTGAATGAGGAGATATTTCAAAGTTGAATGAGTGGTGAGATGAGTTGTGTGGAGTTAATCAGTTACTCCAATTTATAGGGAATTTAGAAAGTGGTGGGATCATTAGGTGATAAAGATATGCAAAGTAGTTTCGGGACTTGTCACGTTGTGGTATAAAACTGGTGGACTACGTGTTCCGTACATAAATACGGAATAATAACATTTTGTGGTAGTCAACAAATTTTTAAGTCCAAGTAATTATTCCGTTCCACCTAGCATATTTTACTCGTCTTATTAACGTGTGACTTTTTGCAACACAAAATATCATATATGTGGCCAATTACTGAAAGATGTACTTATGTCTTGTAGTTATTATTATCTATGCATATCCTTCTCGTTGAGGGGACTAAATTCACTGTTTGTAAACTTATAATGTGTTTTTCCGAATCTAATAGTTTGGCATGGAATATAAATTAGGAGAACATTTGTAGACAATGATACCATAGCCAGAATACTGGTCGGGAACAATTAGAGTTGTGCATGTATGTTGGTGGTGAATTAAATTACGTTACATCAAAGTAATTTTTAACGAGAAAGTCTCCTTAGTAATCGTAATAACAGAAAAGAAATATTATAGTTATATTTAAAAAATTAAATACTTTTACTAAATATTCACTAATAAGTAATAACACATCCCTGATATTATTTTAAAAAATTATACTAATATTCCAATACTTTGTGTTGTTGAATTGGCCAATGTCCTACAACTCAATAAAAAGAAATTCCCTCTTTTTTTAGCCAATTTGAGAATTATTGCGTTGTGTTCCGCGTAAGATGTCACACAAATTGCCACCCATCGTGACATCCCATTAAGGCTCCCTTCAGCTTCGTTAATTTCTTTTAGTAAAAAATTTATTACGGGAACACGTAGCTTTTCAAATAAGTTAGCTGGTTTGAGAAGCTAATTAAAATAGCTTATTGAGAAAAAAAACTATCTAACTAGCTACCAGTTAGCTTTCTAGCTAGTTTTGCTAAACAGAGTCTAAGTTACGATCCGGTCACATGTGCCAAATGAGTAAGTATATTATATGGTAAGATTTTTCTATAAATACGGAAAATCACGTTCAATATCATAAACCAACCAAGCTGACAGGACGTGCAATTTTTAAGCTAAAATCAGACCGCTGCCTATATATATATGCATAAAACACGCTGAAACTCTAAAAACCAGAACAAATGTGTAGTGGAAGGTGTTTGTGCATGTTTTGTGCATTTTTCTCTGATTTCTCTTCAATTTCTGCCGAACCTCGCCAGTTTCTACCGGATCCGCCGTCTTCATCTCAATTCCACCGGATTTCAACATCTAAGCAACCATGGAGACGAATTAGGTAACAAATCAACAACAAAAATCATTTTCTATTGAATGCGATCTGATTTTTATTGTGTCTGTGAGAGTTTTTGTAAATTTCTTCATGATTTCTACCTATCTATTGCTTAAACATTCAGATTCAACTATTCCGAAGTTTTAATCAACAAATCAACAACGATGAAGAAGGAAGCGGCTCTGATGTAGAAATCATACCAGTTGTGAATCAATCCGTACGTTCCTAAACATTTGTGTTGATTATTTTTGCATATTCCAGCTTCTTATTGTTTTAATATGTTCTGCTACTGATTTAAATACAATTTAACATGGTTTTTAGGAAGATCAGTTATGTTTTTAAGCATCTAAACTGTTGTTTTAGCTACTATCACTATTTTGCTAGTTCATTTTATAATACGTGAGAATTGCCATTGTTTAGGATAGTTTTAAGTCGATCTGTAATCGATTTAACCATATATATTACAGATTTAGCTTAAATCGTGGATACTGCTGATTCATGTTCGTAATGATAGTTTTTAGGACATATGTTACACATTTAACCACCTACCTTACGGTTTTAGGTTACCAACAATGTTTACATTGTCAATAATTTGAAAAAAAAAATCTGTTGTAGTCTTGTTAACGTTTTAATAGAAAATATGTTAGGAATATCTTTTAGTGTTTTTGATCAATCACCATGTAAATTATCTTTAGTACATAAAGGTGACTAGTACTCTCGGTTCACTTGAACATTGTAAAGAGGAAATCACTTAGTATGTTAGTCTATTTAAACTTGTATAGGATTGTTTAGGTCTCTGAATGTAATTTTTATGTTTCGGAGATGGTCGTGAAGAAGGATCCAAGCAATGGAGTTTAATCGAAGATTTGAAGATTGCACAAGTTTAATGAAGACTCAAGGAATTATTCTCCTCTGAAAAGACACATTCAAAGAGCCTCGTATAATGCCTTTGCATATTACACCTCTGTTAAAGCGTTGGCACTCTGAGACAAGGAGCATGCATGCTTTCTGAAGGCACATGTTTCCGTTGAGACTAAAGGACAAAAGAAATAGTACAGTGTATTAATTACACTGACTGAAAGTTGATCCCAGAAAACCCTCTATGAAAAACGAGATAGTGACTTCTGAGTACTTATTTCGAGATATCAAC